>CAUYQG010258153.1:0-26072 GCA_963574415.1 Tarsius wallacei
GGGTATCTATCTGAGGATGGGGAGACACCTCTTATCAACAAGGGTACCTGAACGAAATATTTTTGTATGCCTAACCCCTAACTGTACCCCACAATAACATAATAAAATAAAATAAAATAAAATAAAAAAACAAAAAAACCCAAAAAAAACAAAAAAAAATAAAACATTTAATTTAGTATGAGAATTATAATTTTTAAATGACATAATAGCTATTATTTTGATTATGAATTGCTTCCTCTATATGGAAAAGCATTGCAGCAAATGGATGAAAATTAGCTTTCAATGAGTTTACTCAAATTCAAAGTTGCCTTTGAGGTAGATTGGAATAAGATTACTCCTAAGGACTTTAAACATTTCTAATTAGATTTAGAGAACCCAAAACTGGAAAGGACACTAGTGTAGAAAAAGGAAATCCATTTCTAGATTAGATCTGATACTGTCGGTTGCTCATCTCTTGTGGATTTCTTGTTAAATTAGGACATTGGAGGAGAAACTATTTTAAGACTCTTCTCTCTAATCATTTCATTGTAGATTTTTATAAAAGCTTGAAGGTAAGACATGTTTTATGCTGCTGTGTCTCAATTTATTTCTTCCTTATGGGTTCACCAAAGTCAAGTGAATTCTTAGAGTCATGATGTTACAAAAATAGAAAGGTCTTAATGTGCTCAACTCTATTCCCCGAATTAAATTTGAACATATATTCTTATATTCCATTTTGCAAACACATTAAAATATTTCCCTGCTGTAATTCCACTGCTTTTGATGTTGCTTATGTAGCTTTTTGTCACAATAGTAATTGACAAAGTGAAACATATAAAAAATAGGCTTCTAGCAACATAGATGACTGATCTTATCAAAAACTTCTGTGTGAAATATTCAGAAATCCTGGGCAAAATATAAATTACCACTTTGAAAATAGAGTTGAGTTTAAGAGAAAACAAGGAAACCTCAAATATGAAGAGTGAACTCAAAGTGGGAATAAAAAAACCCATGACTTAACTTGGAAGTGACCTGAATAATAGAATGAAATTTGAATTACCCTACCAGCAAGAGACTGGATTTTTAATAAGGAAATGTGCATGCAGTCTTATCCCTTAAGAGCTGAAACTGCAAACCTTATATAAAGGAATGTCCCTCATTAAATGAAAATGACAAAGGAAACTCCATTCAACACAGGGAAGAAATGAAAAATATGATTGTCTCCCCAGGACTTTAGAAGAAGATGTTTGGGTCCTGGGAGCAGGGAGTGGTGAACTCCAGTAAGATAATCAAACCCTAACTTAAAGATATATGAAGATGTGTGATCTAAATGTCCAAATACATATTATATTATTCAAAATGTGCAGTTGTCTCATGACTATAAACTAATGTTAAAATAAAAACAGCTTCAGTAAAAGCTCTGGGATGCCTGTAGACCAATCTGAGAAGCATTCCCCAAAATAGGTCATAGATACCTTGGTTAGGGAAGCAAACCAACCCAGCTTAAGCCTTTGCTAAACAAGAGTCCACATTTTAAATGTTGCAATCATAAGAGTCAACAATTCACTTCAAGAAGGAGTCAATAAAATTACAAGCAGAAGAGTTAGTAATCTCCAAATTGATATAATAAAAATAATTTATAAGAAATATTGACCGGACTCGTTGGCTCAGCCTGTAATCCCAGCACTTTGGGAGGCCGAGGCAAGTGGATTGCCTGAGCCCATGAGTTTGAGACCAGCCCAAGCAATTTGGCGAGACCTCGTCTCTACAATAAAATTTTTAAAAATTAGCTGGGCGTGGTAGCACTCACCTGTAGTTCCGGTTGCTTGGAAGGCTGAGGCAGAAGGTCATCGAAGCCCAGCATGTCAACACTGGGGTGGCCGTGAGCATTCCAACCTGGGCGACAGAGTGAGACACCAACTCAAAAAATAAAAATAAAAAAGGAAATATTAAAATAAGCACATATAAGATGATGAAAGAAATAAAAAATAATTATTATGAAAATTATAATAAAAATAAGATAATTTTAGTGAAAGAAATAGAAATTATAGAAATAAAAAGCAAAAACATTTGATAAAAATTATATACATCTTCTAGAAGAAATCAATATATATGCGCTTTCATTTATATCTATATCTCTATATCCATATACCCACATATGTGACTGTATATAATTGATATTAAGTAATGAGTGTACAGTTGAACAGTTGAATAACATTAAACATAGCTAAAACGATAAAATTTAAAGTTTAGTGTGAAGCTGAGAAAAGTATATACATTAAAAAGAAAGAAAATATGAAAGAGCAGTTAATGACCAAATTTTAAATCTAATATGAGTGCAAAAAATAAGAAAAAAAGCAAAGAGGTAATAGTCACAAAGATAGGAGACATAAAAATTTCAGAATTAATAAAAATAAAAATTTTTAGATTTAAGAAGCATAGTAAATGTTACATATTAAATAATTTGATATTTCTTACATTTATTCTATACATATTTGATTACCTTTATATTTCTTGTAATTACTCTTTTGGAGAATGTTTTACATTTGATTATTTCAATGCCATTTTTTTGACACACGATGGCATTTTATACTAATTTTTAGTTAACAAATATTAGTTCTCATTTAATCCTTACCCAAGTATATTCAGGCTAAATTCCTAGTTCTTGCTTTCACTAACTTAAAATAAAACTGTTGTCAACATTAAATCGATCAGTGCATAAATACATATATATATATGTAATATATATCACATATATACACAAATATTTTTGTATGTATATGTACACATATAAACATACTAGGAAGACCAAAATGAAAAAAAAACCCAGAATTTATTTATAGAAAATTTTCTATTTACTCTTACATGTTTAAACTTCAGCCACCTTCAAAGTACTCTTCATTTGATGCAATACACCTGTTGATATGCTGTTTCCTCTGCTCAAAACAGTTTTTGAACTCATCATTTTTTATGCCTTTCAATACTTCTGCCATTTTTTGTTTCAGCTCTTCTACATCAGCAAAATGTTTCCCTTTGAGGATTTTTTTCAGCTGAGAAAACAAAAAAATAGATGTGTGGGGCATGGGGGTCATGCCATTTTTGGTCAAAAACTGCTGAACCCTCAGCCCAGTGTGGGTAGTCATAAATCACCCCTCATATGTAGGTGTATATGTATACATGTGTACACACACATGTATATTGTACGTGTGTGTATCCTGAACTCATTAATTTCTTTTTTCTCCTTTATAGGATTTATCTTTGCATGAATTTATTTTAATTCTTAAATTTCCAAGCCTTCATTATCTGTCTCTTTCTAGTTTTCTATTGCTTTACAACACACTACCCTTCAGATTAGTAGTTAAATTCCAAAATTTGTTATTTTACATTTCCATGGGCTGAGGGCTTTGTGCTCACTTGGGGTCTCTCATGTAAATGTAGTCATCTGAAGTCTCCATCAATCTGTAGGTCCATAATGGCTCACTAACAGGGCTGGAGAAGACACTTGTCAACCACATTCCATTGTTCATGTATATCACTATTTCTTTCCATTGATCATAGGAGTCATCAAGACCAAATTCAAAAGAAGTGTAATTAGTCTCTGCTTTCCAACAACGCTAGTAGCAACAGATTTGTGGCTATTTTTAATTTGCCACAGACCTCCTCACTTCTTGATGGTAGATTATATGCCTTTTTTTTTTTTTTTTTTTTTGAGACAGGATCTCCTGTTACCCAGGCTGGAGTGCAATGGTAATGATACCAACATGGCTTACCACATCCTTGATCTGCTCTGCTCAAGTGATCATCCTGCCTCAACCTCCCAAGTAGCTGGGACTACAAGTGCATTTCACCATGCCCAGCTAATTTTTCTATTTTTTGAGGTGGTGAGGTCTTACTTTGTTGCCCAAGCTGGTCTCGAACTCCTGACCTCAAGCTATCCTCCCGCCTCAGCCTCTCAATGTGCTGGGATTACCCGTGTGAGCTTGGCTAACATCTCCTTTTTTTTTTTGAGTTGGAGTCTCACTCTGTCACCCAGGCTGGAATGCAGTGACACACTCATGGCCATTGCAGGCTTGGCCTGTTGGGCTCAGGCGATCCTTCCGCCTCAGCCTTCCCAGTAGCTGGAACTACAGGTACGAGCTACCACACCTGGCTTATTTTTTTATTTACTGTAGAGACAAGGTCTCACCAAGTTGCCCAGGCTAGTCTCAAACTCCTGAGTTCAGCCAATCCTCTCACCTCAGCTTCTCAAAGTGCTGGGCTTGAGCCACTGTGCCCAGCCAACATCTATCTTTTTAACTGCTGATTCACAACCACCTAATTAGAATGGTACTGGGCATCTCCAAAAGCATGTCTTGTTATTGTCCCTGTTATAGTCTATTAATCTACTCATTTGTACACCAGTACCACATATTTAAAATAACTGTTTTATAATATATTTTAGCACCTTACAGGGCTGTGTACATGTATTATTGCCCTACATAAACATAATAGTGATGGAAGCCTTTTAACCTTCTCTGTACCTTATTTTGAGAAGATTGTGCTGGTAAGAGATGAGAAAAGCTGTTATTTTCCAACCCAGTAAGTTCTGGACTGTATATGCCTTCTAAATTCTGCTTATAAAGTCTGTTTTGAGCTCATCTCTTACTTTAAGTTTTTATTTTCTGCAGCTGAAAGGGCAAAACCCAAGCTGTCAACATTTTATTTTCTCTGGAGGTCTTGTTTTCCAATTCTAAAAATTCATTAGGTACATTTTCAATCTTCTAAATAACCCCACGTGAGAGTTTTACCAAATATTTCATCACTGCAAAACACGTCTCCAATTTTTCATCCTCCTAAAACAGTTCCCTTGGCGTTTTCCCAACCTCTTCGAACCATTTCCTTAGAGACTGCTGCTCATTGCAAAAGCAATGCCAGACAATTTAGATTTTTATAATGGCAGAATACCTTTTCTAACACCAATTTCAGTATCAATTGGCTCTTACTATACAAAGCGTTGTATTAAAATGGCCACAAAAGCTCAGTAAGTAAAATAAAATAATCATCATTACTTAGCTCCTGAGTTTACAGATAAACTCAAAGTCAGGCTTGTCTCAGCTGGATCTGTCCCCTGAACCATTGAGCTAGCCATTTTCTTATGGTGAAAATAGAGGTATCATATACATGCTTTTTTTTTTTGCTTCTTGTGAAGTTACTATCACTAATATCCCATTAGCTAAAGTATATTGCAGAGCTAAACACAAAGTAGGAAACAGAAACACATTCCACCTCTTTAGTGGGAGGGACTACTAATCACATGATACAAAGAATGTGACTATATAAATTAATACAATCTAAGACAACTTTCAACTTCCCTGCTTGACTAGTGCAAGTTTTTAAAATTTAATATTTATATGGAAAGCACAGACATTTGACATTTTCATCTTTATGGACAGAAGCTCTCTAAAAGAGAAGAAAACCTACTAGGAAATAGATGAATAAAATAATTTCAGAGGGTCATACACATTAATATATTATAAATGAGGATGAACAAATACTTAAGCAGCATAGATTGGCGGTAAAGAGGATGTATTAGAACACAAAATGCCTTGGTTCAAGTCTTATTTTTCTCACTTAACTGAGTTCAATGCTTTTTAGCTCTTATCACAAATTTCTAATAGTTTCTTTGTCTCCTCTTTTCCCCTTTAAGAAAAACATAATTATAGCAGTACCAAGTTCATAGAGTTTTTTTCAGGATTAATGTATATAAATGCATAAAATGGTGATTTGCATTTGACAAGTACCAAGTGTAACAAATGCTACTCTGAGGAGATAATATTTCTGTTGACAGTCAGTTGATTAAAAGATGCTAGGAGAAGAGGTATGTGCAAGAACATTCTATGTAAATGATAGAGCAATATAAAGGCCCAATGATTTAAAAACAAAGCAAAAAATGATGTTGAGAAACAGGAAGAAAGTCAGCATATGTTTCATTCCTTCACATGAGTACTTCAGACATTTCTTCAATGTGAATAAAAACTTTGTTACCAGACTTACCATTTTAATGTTTTAAAAAGTGCCTTTTGATTAATTCATACAAGATGTGTTTATTGCATAGTCTTCACTTTCTTCAAAGCATAATATTTTAAAAATCTGGATCATCATCCTTATCTTAACATGTTACCTTTTTCCTTCTTTAACCAAATTAGAGACATTATTCTTCAGGGCCCCCACTGTCTTAGACCATTTGATCTGTTATAGCAAAATATTTTAGGCTGAGTAATTCATACACATCCAAAGTTGAGTGCTCACAATTTTGGAGGCTGGGAAGTCCAAGATGCAGGCACCAGCAGATTTGGTATCTGGTAAGGGCTCCCTCCCTGCTTCATGGATGGTGTTTTATATGTGTCTTCACATGGTTAATGGGGCAAATAAGCTCCCTTGAAACTCTTTTATAAGGGCACTGAACCCATTCATGCCCATGTTTACTGCCTAAAGGCCCATATCTTAAGACCACCACATTGAAGATTAGGTTTCAACAAGAGAATTGGAGGGGGAAGGGAAAACATACACCATAGTACACAAATACTTCCTGAGTTTTTGTTGTTTTTTAATTTCTCAGCACTCTTATCTAGTTTACCCATTTAGTCACCAGATTTTACAGATTTCTCTAATGAAATACTAAACATACTCCTCTTTCTCTCAGTTTCTTCATCTGCTATACTAATCCAGTAATACAGTAATAGTTTCATTCATGATGTGCTTGACTCATAGTTCATTTTAGTCAGCATCTAAGCAGATACTAAAATACCACTTATTGTTATCTTGTTCCTCTACAGCACATCATCACTCCCTAAACTGCTACCCCAACTCATTCTTACATAATATTTCTACTAATACTAAGAGAAAATATGGTATAATGAAGAGTCCTTAGCTTAGCAATAAGAACTTCAGGGTTTCCAGTATAATTCATTAAGCAAATTACTTAACATCTTAGGGCTGAACATCTTCCTTTATAAAATGGTAGAGAAAGGGATACTTCATTCATTTATTAATTCATTCATTTTTTCAGGCCATTTATCCTTTCAACTGTGCATATATTTAATAAATATTTACTTAGTGTTCACTAAATTCCAGGAATTTTAATATGAACAAGATATTTAAAAATTAATATGAGTCTTACCTACAAGGAATGTGTCTCACTACTTAAATTATTGTGTTTCTATTTAAAAGCAAACCAAACAGAAGGCAAAAGCATGAAAGTAAAGTTTGTTATTAATATGTGAAACCTAAACAGAATAGCAGAAAATATAGTTTCCTTAGACACTCATTTTAGACTTTATTCTTATCCCTGTAAAAATTGAGCATTTATGGAAATGGTTAATTTTAATTTTATATTTATTGAATAAAACAATTTAAAAAAGCACTGATTATGGTTTTTTGTCATTTATTTCCATATAATAGCTCTGTAAGAAACTAAAGAATGGGTCATTTAGGGGTGTTTAATTTTAGGGTTGGCAATGATTAAGTAAAGTTTTGCTTTAAATAATTAAGTCATTTTGCTTCTTGCCAATGCATACTTAAACTGATATCAATGAAGATAGTACAACATAATAATATTGCAGTAGATTTAATGTTCACTATCTTCTATACTATTTAGATTTGGATAATTAAACCTGGCATATTTATTAAATAAAAAAATAAATTTAAGCTTACTTTTTAATGAGTTTATTTGGTAGTAAAGTCTTTCACATTAAATATTTAAAAGTTTATGATTATATTTTATTCCTTCAAATATACTAATGAATTTTTAATACAAAACAAATGCTCTGTTTTATTTTTTCATATGTCTGTGTGTGTATGAGTTTTATGTATTTGAGTGTTTTAATTCACCCTGAAAAAATTGTGTTAAAATGTATTTCATGTCTATTTATGGCTTGTAAAAATCTTATGGTAAACATGCATTTTTGTTTTTGTTCTTTTTTTTCCCCCCATATAGGTGAAATATTGAAACCTGGCTTTACAGACTTTAAGACTAATGAGAGAATTTGAAAAAAAGATTTAACATGTTTATAGAAAAAAGACCAAGAAAGTCATGCCTTCAAATGCTCTGCCTTTTTTAGTGGAAAGCTTTCCTGCTTTAAGTACTAAGGTACTCATGTGAATCTTTTTCCCTCTGCTAGACTCAACTTCATGCTCTAAAATATAATTAACTTAAATAGTCTAGAAAGTATCTGACAAAAATCTAAATGGCATTTCATAATAGGAAGATCATGAATTAATTTGTTTCTAGGCAAACTTGTTTGAACCACATAGAGAAGGCTCTTTCATGATACCATGCTTTGAGAGACAAATCTAGATATTACAGACCTGCTATTCATTAAGAAGGCCTTCTGTGATTTTGTTGACTATTTGTCTTTTTCATTTGACCTCAATACTTTAGAACTAATAGCTTAATATGTAACCTATGCTTTTATTATTTATGTTTATAGTTTGTGAAATGCTTCTAAAATTGCATAGTTATTTTTCCTGCATAAAATTCTCTTCTCCTTAATGAGATATTTTATTCTATTCTATTAAGTAGAGGTATTGAGGACAAAAGACTTTCTAAGGATACTGATCCCAGCTAAATGATAAATCCAGGTCTAAATTATTGTTTTGCCCTATGTGATTTTTAATTTTATTTATTTATTTTAAAGTTGTGGAGTACAATTCAGGGTTAGGTATACAAATGGTCATTGTGTAGGTAAAGTTTGGGCCTCACTTTGGTCCCCATTTTACCTGGCTTGAGACCAGTACCCTTACTGATGAGGTGTGCTCACCCTCCCTTCCCTGGCAGTTTCCTACTACTGCCAATCCTTTTATTATAGTATTATAATTGTTCAGGGTCTACTTATGAGTGAGAACATGTGGTACTTGGTTCTTTGTTTCTGTGATAGATCACTGAGTCTTATAGACTCTAAGTCCATCCAAGTTGCTGCAAAGTTCATTATTTTGACCTTCTTTATGGCTGTGTAATTAAACCTCTATCAATTTACCAACTGAAGAATACTACGCCATTTGTCTTAAGTTATTTTGGAACTCCATTTTTTTAGAGGGAATATGTACACTGTATATATTTCTAATTTTAACAGTACTTACCTTGCAAGTTACAACAAAGTTTTGTGTATGTGATCCGTTTATTCACTGGTGATTCCTGTATTAAAGGTCATCTTTGAAAATCTATAGCTAAACTAGATCTAATTTTGAAGTTGGAAGAATATTTTTAAAAATCTGAGCTACAGCTATGAAAGGAATGTACAATAACTTATTCTGAAAGTAGTAATAAGAGGGTTCACTTTGACCATTTGAGTTGGCCTTAGATTTGTTTTTTTTAAGATGTGGAGTACAATTCAGGATTCGGTATACAAGTGGTCATTGTACAGATAAAGTTTGGGTCTCCCATTGGTCCCTGGTCTTGGATGTGATATCATGAGGGAATAGTGGCTTCAGAGTACTTCTGAGTATTTGTTATATATATCTTTCAGTTGTAAAAAATTACATTTAGCTCTTGATTTTCATCAATAATGATAATAATACAAGTATTTTCTTAGCTAGAGATTATTCATAACCATTTAGATTCTGTTCATTTATTATTTGCTTAATTCTGAGAAGGTCCAATAATTTGTTATGCTTTGTCTTGTGGTTCATAGTAATCATGACTGATTTGCAAAATGCTTGCAATTATGTGAAGATAAATAATATTAAATGCTCAATATAGTATAAACGTTTATATCATTTACTGTCTTCAATTCTTCTCTTCCTGTTCTCTCTTAAACCCACTCCAATCATGCCTTCTTCCTCACAATCTACCACTACTTATCTAGTCAAGGTCATTAATTTTCTCCACATTGATGAATCTAATGATTAGTTCTCAACATTCATCTTACTTGACTTATAAGCAACAGTGCCATGAATGTTCCTCCCTCCTATAACTTTTCACTGGGTTTCCAAAACAATACTTTCTTGTTTTTTGCCTCTCTCCATGGCTACACCTTTTAGTCTCCTTTGCAAATTTCCCCTCTTTCTAATTTCCTAATGGTGGAATATTTCAGTATTAAAACTCAGTTCTTTGCTATCTGTATTGTCTCTTAGTGACCTCATGTGGTGTCATGACTAGAAATATCCATATTCTGAATACTCCAAATGTATCTCCAGATATTGCAACTTAAATTATAGGTTCAAATGTAAAATTGCTTGTGCATCATCTCCATTTATATTTCAAATAGTTATCTCAAATATATATGTTCATAATAGGTGTTTTCCCCCAAGTTTGTTCTACCTTTGCTATGAATGGCAACTCCTTCTTTCCAGTTTTAAAGGTCAGAATTTTGGAGTCATTCTCTTCACTTAATGTCTTCTTCCTACATTCCAAATACGCTTCTTTAAAATACTGATGGATCACCAAATATAGCTAGAATCCAACTACTTCTCTTGCTACCATATTATTCCAAACTTTTATTACCTTGCCTGTAGTTTCCAAATTTTCGTGCACAAAATGTCAATCCTCAACATAAGACCCTCAATGATCCTGTTTTATCAGGATGTCATCCCTCACTGAAAATCTTCCGTGGGTAATCTAATTCCCTAAGAGTATAAGTCAATGTTTTTATAAAAGCTAACAAGACTCTACATGATGTAAAGCATGTCAATTCTCCTCCTTCAATGTCTTTCTTTCTCACTCTCTTTCAGTGTCACTGGCTTCCTAAACCTTATGAAGCACATCCACCAAGGGCCAACCTCAATGTCACTGTACTTATAGTTCCCTATGTCTGCAATGCTCCTACCCAGATATCTACAGCTCTCAATTATTAATTAATTCAAATAAGACAAAGCTATCTTGCAAGAATTTCTAACCAACATTTGCATTTTTTTCTTACAGTGTTCTGTTTGACGTTTATGGCCTACCTCTCTAAAAGTTAGAAAGCGTTTTTGGATTGGTATGCTCATTGATATTCTCAAGAACTTTGAACAGGTTATATATACATACACACACATACACATGTGTACATATGCATACATATGTACACATATATGCATACACATAAATACACACAAATAGGCATAGATATAGATTAGATAGACAATTTGTTGAAGTAAAGAATAAATAAAAATATACAGCATATATGTTAGAAATTATTGAACAGTTCCTGCGTATCAAGCATTGTTCTTTCTTTTCGACATTTTATTAATTTTTGTGACAATTCTATGAAGTATGTACTAGCATTATCATTTTCTCAATTCAGAATTTGAAAGGCAGAAACAAAAAGAATTTAAGTTTAATTGGTATATATATAACCTCAAGGAGAGCAAAAGCAAAATCAAGAGTATTAACAAATAATATAAAATTAAAATAAGACTAAAATTAGAAAGATCAATGGCATTTAAGAAAGTCATGAATTTTATAATTGGTTTTTAATCATTCCTGTATTAAATAATACTATAGACTTTATTAGGTAAATTTCTGTTTTATTTTTTAAAAAAAGACAGTGCCCAATCTTATTTGGCAAAACTTTTCTAATAAAATCTAAGTATTTTCCAGTAAAATGATATTATCTAGAAGGTACCAATGAAAATCCTGGAGTTTAGTGAGGACAATTTGGAGAATAGAATGACATCTATAGTTAGCAGTTAGGAGGAAAATTGTCTGACTCTTTCTACTAGACTTCCTCAGTTTCTACACTTAAATCAAAGAGAACAAGTTGATGTTGCATTTTATCCAGTTATATTGAGCCCTTGCTCAATTGAGTTCTTGCAACACTTTATTCACTTGGTTTCCAGAAATGAGGGTTCTTGCTTTTCCCCTTCCTCATGGCCAACTCCCTTTCCGTCTCCTTTGCTGGATTGTTCTTCCCTTTCTTTCCAATTCTCAGACCAAAGTTCCTCTTTTCTCCAATTATACCTTCTCCTCTCTGGTTAAAACTTCCATTGGCCTCCCCGTCCCTCCTCAGTCTAAGATCCAAAGCTGGGGCATTTTGTGACGTTCATGGGCCTTAGGCAGTTTCGCCTCTGGAAATTTCTTCCTCCTTAAAAAATACTGAACATTATATTTCACAACTGCCTTGGCATAGAGATAAACATATGAATAGCATATGTCAAAAACAGCTTCCTTGATTTAAACATTCATGTTAATCTTTTGATTAAAAAGTCAAATTATTTCTGTGAACCCCTAAAATTATTGTGGGCCCTAGGAACTGTGGGAAAGTTGGCCCTGACCCAAGAGTCCTACCTGATTAGGCGTCCTTCCACCTTTCAGACTCCTCTTTTCACTGTGTCCCTTGTTCATTATTCTCCAGCTCTCGCTGGCCCTTAAAGCAGGGTTCCCAACTTCTGGGCTATGGACCTGTACCAGTCGGTGGCTTATTAAGAACTGGTCAGTGTAGCAGGAGCTGAACCTGAGCTCCATCTTCTGCCAGATCAGCGGTACCTTTAGATTCTCAGGTGCCAGAACCCTATCCTGAACTGTGCATGTGAGGGGTCTAGGTTGACCGCTCCTTAACAGTATCTGATGACTGATGATCTGAGGTGGAGCTGAGACGGTAATTAGCAGTGAGGTTTGACTGCACATCCCATTCTTCTCCCACCCCTCCGCCCCCCACCGCCCCTCCACCCCCTCCCACCCCCAGCTCTCCCACCCATGGAAAAATTGTCTTCCAGGCAACTGGTCCCTGATTCCAAAAAGGTTGGCACCCACTGCCTTAAAGAAATCAATCACATCTTCCCCAGGGGCCTTGCACTTGTTTTGCCTGCCTATACCATTCTCTCCACGGAGGTCCATGAGGCTCACTCCCTCACTTCATGAAATAACACACCCTTCCTCACTCTATTTTTACTCTACTTTATATATTTTTTATCACTCACCACAAAACACCTTTATATTATAAATGAATTATTTTCCCACGTGTGGTCCTTTCCTCCCCTAAAAAGGAATCATGCAGGGAATTCATGACTTCACAAGTAAATAAAGTCCTAGCACATGTTAGGTTCTTGGGAAATATTTTTGAATAAGGGAAAGTAACTACTGTATTATCACAAAATTTATGTCACCATAAAAGGATGATATAAATAGATTATTTTAAATGTATCTATTTAGTGGACTCTGTTGTTTTCATGTGTGGAATTTTTTTTTCATTCAAAAAAGGGTGAGAACACTCAAAATTACTATTAGCTGATCTCATAGAAAATATTTCTGGTTTTACCTCTCTTGCTAGAAACCACACCACCCTCTCCTGTACTCTTGCAATAACTGACTTTGCAACCCATAGAATGGAAAGGAACAAATGTTACAGAGAAACATTATATTTTTGATATCAACTTATCAACCACCAGATTTTCTACCAACCACTAGCTTCAGAACAGCTCATCAAGAAACAACTTGGATTTTGAAGACTGAATGCCATGGAATCTAATTTTGGCAGAGTTATCTGTGTGACAAAGAGCTCTCCTAACCCTCATACTGTTAACCTGAAAAATAGAGATGATTGTCAACACAGTAATTTTAAGGGGTGCCCTACTTGATATGCGGGGTGTGAACAATATAATGCCCAGTGTACAGTAAGTTCCGATCAAGATTGAATTTCTCCTTCTTTCTTTCTGATTCTTTCTCTCTCTCATTAACTTCTAATGCTTTTCATCCAACCTTTCTACTTTCTTTCTTAACTTCCTTTCCATTTTATATGGAAAATGCTTTCTCTAATCACCATATCACCATAAAATAATATTTTCTTATCATTTTCAATCCCTTAGTCTGCTTTAATCTTTTCTTTTCTTTTCTTTTCTTTTTTGAGTTGGAGTTTCACTCTGTCGCCCAGGCTGGAGTGCAGTGGCACGCTCAGGGCCACCCCACCCCAGCGTCAACTCGCTGGGCTCCAGTGATCCTTCTGCCTCAGACTTTCAAGTAGTCAGAACTACAGGCGCGCACTACCACACCCAGCTAATTTTTTATTTATTGTAGAGACAAGTTTTTGCCAAGTTGCCACCAGAGCTAGACTTTCAATATTTTCTACCTCCCTCCTCTATTGCTTTGCCATTCAACTATGCTGAAGCTCTAAACTGAAAAGTAAAACAGAATGTGGCAAAAGCAACTCTAGAAATAGCACTAGCATTTTATCTACCTGGAATTCCATGCAGTTGTACTGGAATTTGAAAGTACTGGTGACCAGGTTCAGCAAAACTTTGTCTCTTGTTTTTTGTTTTTTTTTTAGGTGTAAAATGTGTGTGAGGCGATAAAAGCTGTCCAAGATAGAAAGCACTAAGTGAAGTAATGCAGAGAATTTTGTAATACTAGACTAAGGACATTTTAAGACAATAAATCACTTTCGAGAAGAGAATCATGAAATGCTTTTTAAAGGAAACACATGTAAACATTGGCACCAAGTGGGTGTGGAAAAGAGTTCTATGAAGTAAATAAGTTTAGTTGCAGTAGACAAAAACTCAGCATAGGTGGACCTGTTAGGAATCACTGAAATAAGGTAAAAAATAAAGAGGGTTTGAATTAAGGGAAGTGAAATTGCAAAGAGTGGGTTGATTTATAGAGACTGTGCAATACATATTTATTTTAGTCTACATGGTGCAGAGTTGAGAAAAAATCAAATTAGCTTACATCAAAGCTTGGCCATGTTGGCTTTTGCTTGTAATTATGTAAGCCTGTGCCTATTACGGAGACTGGTTCATTCTTGACTCTTCAATTAATAGCTAATGAATAAATTACTGTATCATTTAAAACACAGTATAAGTTTTTATAAAATGAAACAGGTTTTTAAAGCTATAAATTATGTAGATACTCTCCTTTGTTACCAGTACTCTAAACAAGATCTTGAAAACAGTAAGTACTTAAGGAGTCCTTATGAATAATGACAAAAATTTTCTAATTTTCTTTAGATTTAATATGATGAGCAATCTTTAATCATGACATGGAAAAGTGTCCTGATACAACGCTAGATTATCACATCACTTTGAATGCTTCGTTAAAAGGGGTGCAAATGTGACCCTATACATTACTTACTCTAATGATTCCAGAATTGATTACTCACTCTGTAGGTACACAGCAGATTCCTTTGCTTTATGCCCATGAGGATTTTTACACGGGGACATTTCCTCGTTCAATGACACAGACAAGAATGCCAGGCTGAGCAGCTCAACGCAGCTGCTGCGTTGATGCTTTGGTGGAGGAGGAGATCAGCTACCCTGAGATGCGGGCATTGTAAATGTCTTTCATTTTCCTTCCTTTCCCTGGTTTTAATTAGCATTGGTGATTCAGGGCTGACTGCATTTTTCATCCAAGTTTTTCTTTCAAGTCACTGATCAATAACTCGTTAATGAAGCCAGAAAAAGAGAACGAAGCATTCTTAAATGTCCACTACCACTCCCAAAAGCAAACAAATAAACAAGCCAGGAGCTGCACTGAAGACATCATTCAGCTAGCTAGACCGTGCAGTTGTTACAGGAACGGATAATTGATTTACAGGGGAGGGTGTTGACGTCTCTGAGGAGCAAATTCAAAAAATAAGATGTAAAACATTGCTTTAAAGGGTATTAATATTTTCATTGTCATTTTCAGTTTAACTTTCATGGAATGACATACAGTCTTGATAAAATTGCTTTCAAGCTGTAGTTCATCTTAAGAACCACACATTCAACCTTTTCTAAATAGAGTTATTTTAGAAGACCATCACATTTTGGATCTCCAAAGGAACAGAGCGGTGTGTGATGCATATCCTCGGTGTTCACGCAGAGACTAGAGAAGGTCATTTGCACTTGTGTGCCAGACATTTCAAAACTACAGCGAAAACGCGGACGTCTCTGTGCGCAGTTGAAGACATTTTCCACTAGGTGGCAGAAGCGCTCCTTTCAGCTCCTCCACCTCTCCTGGTGTGGGCTGTAATTAGGTCAGTGTAAGTTAAAGTAGGGCTGAGAGATGAATAAAGTAGATTTTCTCCTCTGGAACACACTGCAGTTTAATTTCACTTCTTTCTACATTGGGCATGCAGGTGGATTTAACTTTTAAAGGCAAAGAGACAAACCTCTGCCAGGATAAATGAAAAGCCTCAGAGAGGGCAACTGGCACAAAACATAAAAGAAAGGAAATTCTGGCTGTTTCCTAATTTTGATATCCAGGTCATCATCAGAAAGCTTTTTCAAAGGTAGAGTGTAATATGTATTATATAAAAGGGGGGTGGGAGTGATTTCTGAAGCCTAAAGGGCATGCTTGCTGCGTGTTGATGTTAAAACTTGCCCCTACTGGTGGCATTATATAAAATAAAGCCATCTTATTCTTGAAGCTGTTTTCCTAATTTTGCCAGCAGTTAGAAGCATGTTAATCTGAGGGGAAGTCTCCACACCCCAACACAGACATTTCCCTTTTCCTGCTGAATAAGGCACTTAGGAAGGAAGTGGTCCTGAAGGTGAACGTTGAAACTGGGTGTTTACCACGTGTGTGTTAGGGGTCCTGGGGAAGACAGGAACACCTCAAAAATAGGAATTGGGCTATGCATGCCCACAGTGAAGGAGCTTCATTATCAAAGACAATCAGGAGTCACTGTCCTCATTTATGTGAGAAATGGTGAGGAAAGGAGAAGAACAATCATAGGAAAACCTATCCTCTCCCTAATTGCTGATCATGGCATTGAACGTGCAAGAGTCAGATTGTTTTTCAAAGAAAATAAAGACCAATAAGACATAAGAACAGACATGGCATCCGTAGTAGTGGTTCCTAAATTCTTTAGAGGCAGAGGGCATTCAGCTCATCTGGATTTTGTTTCTTTGAATGACAGGTCATGCCACAGGTGATGCCAAACTCAAAGAGAGGAGGGACAGTTGACAATACAATAAAATGGGTGTATGCTGCCATAGTGGTAAATGAGAATATAAGAAGTACACAGACAGGTGGCTTAGGTATACTGATATTCTTCAAATAATTCTTGAGTTTTGTGAAAAATGTTTATGACTGGAGTTGACAGTGCCTTCTGACACCTCTTCAGCATTGCCCAGTTGCTAATGTCTTTGTGTCACCCCCAAAATGTGTTCAAACATATTGAAACTGGAAATTCACCTGGTTAACAATACCTCCTGTTTGTGCAGTCTGTTTTCCATCTGTAGCCACAGATGATATGATTACAGACTTTGTGTGCAATTCAGTGTTCTTATGTTTGCCTTCGGAATCATAGACAATCACATTAAAGCTATGTGCAAACACTGCACATGACTAAAGTCTCCATTTTTGAAATGATGTTCTGCGAATGTCTCAATATTGAAAAAGAAATAGAGAGTGGTAGAGGGCTGAGAATAAGAAGGCAAGGAATAAAGAACATTTAAAAAGTCTCTTGAAATCTTGTTTCAAGGGCACAATCAATGTGTTGTAGCTTCTCATTCCAAATATACACACAGTTCCAACTGTTGACAGACACTAGTCAGATACGGGACAACTAGACACTGTACTTCTTGATGAGATTGGAAACAGAAAACACAGTCAGTGAATTGTAGTTTCTAGTGAAAATGGACTGATTCCTGATGTATATCTCAGAAATCCGATAGATAGTATATCCTGGCTGGGAACTTGGAGACAAAAGTTTGAAAAACATTCTGTCATTTAATCAAAATTTGTTGAAAGAATGAGGTGTAATAGAAAGAAGTACACCCACATACATACTCACACACTTACACACATACACATGGGTTGGATTTTAGTGGAAACTTTTGTTAAAAATCCTCACTTCTTTGTTTAAACGGGTAAAGTCAACTTTCTTAAATTATTTGCTTTAAATATATTTTCAAATTCAATTTTAGGGAGCCAATATTTTGCTCATTTGTAAGATGAGAATACTCTAGCAATTGAACTTTTTGTAAGCATTAGTCTCAATGTCACCAAGTCTATAAATCCAGAATTAGAAGAAGCACGAACAGCCATTGGATGTAGTACAGAAAAGGGCCATCTTCTGTAATTTGTAGGCACCAGTAAATATTTGATAGTCTTTAAAATTTTAGTCATCAATATATCTACGAAATATTCCAACATCTCTTTTTTCTTTTTTTTAATGTCCAGCATGAGTCAGAATACAAGTGACATCGAGTCAGGTACAAATGACATAGGAGGAAAGAATCACAACAGGGCTTTGCCTGTCACCCACTGTTATTCTTCCGTGTATCCCTGGGGATCTCTCTGTACACCCCACATGGTTATTCCACTGCATTTAAGTAGTTCCATATCCATGAGACCTGACAAAACTGCAAATGAATAATCATTCTATTTATTTTAAATTCTCTGGCTTAGAAATGTCTGGCTCATAGTAAGTATTTGATAAACATCTGTTGAACTCGTAAACAAATAGTATGACACATAAAGCTAAATTCCATAGGAAAGGCAAGAACTAAATCTCAAGTCTCTATTTTCTCCATCCAAAGGTTTTTGTGTTTGGGGAGTTTTTTTTTTTTTGGATGTTGTTGTTTTTGTATTTATCATCACACATTGCATAGTGATTTTCAGCATATGTATCTGTATATATATGTTGGTGTGTGTGTTTCTCTCTCTTTGGGGACATAATCTAAGTATACAAGTACGGCCACTTCTGGTTCATGTACTTTCTTAGCCATTAATTTTAAAGGTAGTTAATTTTCTTCGATAATAAATATTAATACATTAATTAATCTTGTGCACAGTAGAAAAGAATCCCAAACTCAAATATCATTTCATTGACTAACATTAATTCCCAAAAACTTTTACAAAAAGGATCAGATTCTGACACTAATTATGTAGTGTGACCCTTAATGATACTCTGAAGGAGTGTATTATTCAGGTTGAGAAATGCTCATATTTTCAATAATTTCTTTTATTCCAACAAAAGTTTTGAAGACAACAACTTATGATTCTAATACAATCTTCATTATCACAAGATAGTCAGATGTGTAGATCAATTAATTATATATTGATCCAAATTACAAAATGTTTTCTTCATCGAAACACAATTATTACATAAACCTTTATTAGGCTATAGGATTCTATACCCATAACCACAGTATATTTTATCTAATTATTAATAATTATTTTGTAGCTGGGCATGGTGGCACACGCCTGTGGTTCCACCTACTTGGAAGACTGAGGTGGAAGGATCACCTTAAGCCCAGCTAGTCGAGTCTGTGGTGGCTGTGTGTGTACCACTGCACTCCAGCCTGGGTGACAGAGTGAGACTCCTAATCAAAATAATAGCAATAACAACAATAGTATTATTATTATTATTTTGCATATTATTTTAGTGTTACACGTCTGCTTTAATGCAGTGAAACTCATTTAAATCACTTTCCTCATGCAAAACTTTTACTAATGATGTATAATATACATCAACCAAGGTGCACAGATATTAAGTTTGCAGTTTGATAACATTCCTGTAGGCTGAGCACACATGGGGAAATCAGCATCCAGTCAAAAAACAAAATCACCACTTGAATGTACATGAGACACATTTGTATTTGGACACTTTCTGGAGGCTATAAAATTCTTGCAGGATAACCGCTGTCTTGACTTCTATCACTATATGTAACACTAGCAGTTTCTCCAGTTTTGAATTTATATACTTGAAATAATGCAGCTATATACTCTTTGGGGTCTTGTTCTTTTCACTCAACATTTTATTTGTGTGATTCATCTACATTTTTGTTTGCAGTTATAGTTTGTTTACTCCCACTGCTGTATAGTGTTCCACTGAATGACTCTAATATAAGTCACTTATTCATTTTATTAAAATTTTCAGTTCGGGAATATTAAAGCAGCACTGCTATGAACATCCTTATACTTGGCACACAAATGTGAAACTTATACATGTGAACACTTGGAAAGCTTATATATGAAAACTCTGGATAAAATGTGTATATTTTTAAAGTTTTTGACATACTAATTTAGACCTTAAAACAGTTGTATCAGCTAAGTTTCTTATATACTATATAAGTATTAAAATTGATCTGTGTCCTTTGTCAACACTTGGTATTATCTCTTTTTTATTTTAACAATGCTTTTTTTTCTCTCTCTTTCCATAGAAGCAATGACAAAGACAGGGACATAGTTAAAACAATACAGATGGTGGAAGCAGTTAATTCAAAATAAGTTACTTGTTTTATTTGAATGTATTGGTCAATCTTTTTTTTTTTTTTTTTACTTAATCTTTTTTAGGATATCATAGTGGCTATAAAAGGAAAAATAGGATTAGGAAAATTTCTTATGTCAGAATCAGAAAAGACTTGAAATAAAACAGTATTTGAACTACGATTTTTAAATAAATGAACATCAAATTAAAGACCAAATGAACAATTTCCTTGGTATTAAAATAATAATTACAATTAAAGGAAAAACAAGTTGTCACATAAAATTCAAAACTTATTGATTACATTTCTACCACTTCTGTTAAATTGGGCCCCAAGAGTCAAGCCAATGTGAAGCATGTAAAACATTTCTCAATTATGAAATAAAAAATATTTTCCAAGAGATACGGAAAATTAAAATTCAAACTGAAAATTTGATAACCTGTAGAAAGTGTCCAACTACAAATGTTTATCATCTACATAAACTTAATTGAAACAATTTTATGTAAAATATATTTAAAATTTTTTTCTTAAGCTCATTAAAAGACCACAATGAAATTCTGAAACTATAATTGAAACTGTTCCTTTTATTTTCTAGTGAGATTAATACATTTTATTTGATGTATTTTTATAGATTGTCATGTAGCCAAAAATGCAACATTCATAAGCATTCAGCATGGTACAAGAATTCTCTTCAGTCATTAATTGACAAATGAATTACAGTAGTTGTGAATGGTCTAAATTTTAAAATATTGTCTCTTATATAACACAAGTATTTGATTAATAAAAGGTTTTGTTTATTACGATATTAGAGTAAAATATTTACTATATATGTAGAGAGAACTTTTGTAAAGTCTTCATTCAAATTGCTTCATTGTATATTATTGAAATACAATTATAACCCAATATTCAAGTAATTCAATTTCAAATATTCTATGCTTCATAATTTAATTAATATTCAGTCAGAATTCATTATGTTCAAGTTTTTGTGCAAAGTACTAACTATGTGAGGGATACTTATTGTTGAGGAAGCATTATTAATTTTGTGAAGAATATATAATATATCTAAAACAATTGACCTTTCAGGTATTTACTGTCAATTTTTATTGCTCTGATACACTTTACACAAATTATTTAAAATATTTATATATGTCAACAAATACATTTTGTACACAATTATTTTATATATTTTGGAGGTTGAAAATTACAGTGAGAATTCACAGAAACATAGTCAATGCTTTAAAATCTATGCTGCAAAGCTATGAGGAAGGATATTGTTCTTTTTTTGCCAAAAATTTTAGGAAAGTTGCAAATAGCAGGTGATATTTTATTAGCCCTTAAAGATTCAATCAAAGAATAAATGTTGGGTGCCCGTTGTAGGAAGTAGTGAGTCTGGCTGGTCCTTACAGCTCTATCCAAACCCAACATTTATTACTTTTAGTATCAATAGCTTCTAAAAAGTTGTTTTATAAAAGAAAATATTTTTTAAAAAATGACTTATTTCACATCTTCAAAATAAATGAGAAAAACTTCAATAATTTTCTATTTCTGCCCCTATATTTTCTGTGATAACATGTCCAGTAACAGGAGACTGAACTTCTCATTGCTCAAAAAGTTGGGCAATGTTAATGGACATTATGTGCAATTAAAAATACATACATATTATTTAATGAAGAGAAAATGATTTGCTCTACAGAGTCTTATAATACAAATAATTAGAAGATAGTATGTGCTTGTGTGTGTGTGTGTGTGTGTGTGTGTGTGTGTGTAAAGAAGGTGAAACAATAGTGGCAAAGACCTTAAAAAAAAACAGTCTTTTCTGAAAGAAAAATGACAAAACTTTGGAAATTAGCAACTATTTTATCCAAAAAGTATAGTACATTTTATCTTTTTATTATTCATTGCCTTTCATCTGAATATCCTTTGCCGTTTTTTAAATAAATAAGATATTACAGTTTGAAATTACTGGTTGGAGAAATACATTATGGTCATTGAAATTTCAGAAATCTGGTTCTCCTATTTCAATAAAGTATGGTCACTATAACAAATATCTTCCATGTAGGTTTTAATATTCCCTGGAGCTCAGCAAATTTTTGGCAGACAAATATCAAATGAAAGCTGATCTCCAGGCATTTAGAATTTTGTCTGACCTTCATTCCCACATGGCCATGATAATTATTAAAGAATTAGGCCATTGTTTTACAATAAAGAATTCTCTTACAAATGCAAGTTTGCATCTGTATGGTGGTCTAGCTTTATCAATGACATTTTAGTTTTCATATTTTTAACAGTTTTTATTGTCATATTCTGGTCTACCACAATTCTCTTTTACTTTTTTAACTTATTTTTTAAATTGACACATAATAGTTGTACATATTTAAGGTATGTAGTGTTACAGTTTGATACATGTATATATTGTGCAATAAGTCATGGTATTAAGTATATGTATTCCCTCACATATTTATCATTTGTGAGAAATGTTCTCACCATATTCTCTGGGTCCATTCATATGCTGCAAATGATAGGACTTCTTATTTATTGCTGAATGGTATTCTATGTGTGTGTACATCACTTCTTTTATCCATTCATCTTTTGATGAACTTTCAGGTTGACTCCATTTATTGGCTATTGTGAATAGTGCTGCAATAAACCTGAGAGTGCAGATATCTCCTCAACATACCAATTTAATTTCTTGTGAATATATAAACCCAATAGTGGAACTGATGGATCATAGGGTAGATTTATTTTTAATTTTTTAGGAAGCTCCATACTATTTTCAATAATGACTGTACTAATTTATATTCCAACCAATGGTGCATAAAGTGTTCCCTTTTGTCCACATCCATGGCAGTATTTGTAATTTTTTATCTTTTTGATAATAGCCATTCCAGGTGGGGTGAGGTGATATCTCATTGTGATTTTGATCTGAATCTCCCTGATTATTAGTAGTGTTGAGCATTTTAAAAAATATACCTGTAGACCATTTGTATGTCTTCCTTTGAGAAATGTCTATTTGGGTCTTTTGCCCAATTTTAAATTGGGTTATGTATTGCTTTGCTATGAAATTGTTTGAGTTTCTTACATATCCTTGATATTAACCTCTTAGCAGATGTATGATTTGTATACACTCTATTCACACAATAAGCATATTTTTCCATCAAGATTCTCATTTTTTGCTTATATCCTTGAACATAGTAAGCACAGTTATTTAAAAGACTATTACAGGTCATTTTAAAATAAAAATTATCTGCTGTTCTGTTCCATACTTTGTTATTCCTACTGTTTTACCTTAATTTTATTATTTTCATATATATATGCATATATATGCCTGATTATGTTCTATTTTATGCCAGTCATTATGTTTGCAAAATTGTTTGAAGAATTAAAATGCAAATAAGGGTGATATTCTTTTCCTCCAGAGAGGATTTTCTTTGACTTCAGCCAGGCAATAGCAATCTGGGATTACTTCAATTTCATTTCATGGATTGAAATGATTCGAATCTGAACTGCAGTTTCTGCCAGGACCTATGTATTTAAGATTTATACTTTCTCATAATTTTGATCCATTCATTGTTCTCCATACTCTAATTCCTGCCTTCCTAGCGCTAAAACCATCAAAGTACAATTCTGCTTTTTAGCCTATAAGATGCCCCTATGAAATAGCCAGATGTCTACAAAGTGTAATCAGCCAAAATTACTACACTCATTTTTATGAATATGTCTGTCCTTTCTCAAATTATGACCCGTTAAATTTTACTATGTTTTAAGTTATACAATGCCTTCAAGCAAATTTGTCTTTATATTTTGTACAGCTTTTCCTTTTGTCCTCAGTGAGTAAGTTGGTCTGAGACATTAATTTCATCTTGTTAGTTCCACCCACTTAAACATGAGTAGACAGGCAAAAGTGATTAAAGAAGGTCATCTGATATGTATACATATAATATGTGGTTTAAACATATAGATTTAAAAAAAAATCTTGGAAGAGGTAGAAGCCATGCAAGAAAAAAATTAAAGCATAAGTATTTTTCAAAAAATCCATGACAATACAGTAATAAAAGAGCATTTAAGAAACAAATGAGGATACAGCTATTTTAAATTAAATTCATAATAACAAAATGAAAACTTAATAGAAGTTGTAGGAGATGGACTTGGAATAAATATTCTTCCACAAAAAATAGTGAAAGACAATTAAAAAAACAGGAGAAAAATGATAAGAAAATTATAAAATTGATCAAGAGGAAAAACATTAAAATAGGTCAGAAAAAACGAAGAGTGCAAAATAATAATAATAATTCAACTTTTGCTTTGATCTCTTAGATATGCAAAATGTTAGAAAGAGTATTGCTTCTAAATTTACAACTAAAAAAAAAACTGGACAGACTGCAAATAAACAGCTTCTCTTGAACCCATCAGAATAATGAACCCACAACAGCAAACAACCATCCTGAAGTTGGGAAGTGAATCATGAAAGACATCTGAATGGAAAAACAGGCACTGGGCATTTGCATACCTTGGACAAATGCCAGTGAACGACATGTAAGCCAAAAAGTAGATCCAAGTAGAAATTATTGATGAATTGCCAAAGGACAAGTAAAGACTAAGGTGAAAGTGTCAAGTGACTGGGAGAGAAAGCATAGTCCGTGCTCCTGCAGGCTTTTTCCTTCAGGAACCTCTCTGCCAATATCCTCGCCAGCTGTTCACAGGGAAGATGAGGGAGAGACCTCAGAAAACTTTTGCCATAGTGCTGACTGGGGAGTGAAATAACTATCACCTCTAAAATTCTATCCAGAGCCGTTTATCATATCTTCCCAAGTCTTTAGAGGGAAGTTTATTAAAGCAGGAAGCCTGAGGACACTGGAGGAAACCCTGTGGGTATTATATCTGAAGGAGGGGCCAAAACACTTGGGAAGATGCAACAGCCCAAGATTCACATTTTCAGTGCCTTCATATGTATGGAACTTCAGCAAAACATCAGAAAATGCACCCCCACAAACACACCAAACTCCCAAAAACACACTAACAGGTATCAAAAAATCAAATCAAAACATCAGTAAATATAGCTGAAAAGTACTACTAGAAACAGATTCAAAGACCAATATGAAGGTAAGACAAAACCTAAGTGATGGACACAAAATTAAGACACACACACACACTCACACACACACACACACACGCAGAGAATCACTATATATTGGCCTACACAACTTATCAAACTTTCAGCAAAAAAATTATGAGGAATGAAAAGATAAGAATAAATACACTCTTAAAATACAAAGCAATTATAAGAATCAGGTTCATATATAAGACATATGCCAGAAATACAAGAAAGTTTAAAATAACTGATTGATAGGTTAAAAACTAATGAGGAAAAATATCAACATGCAAGATAAAATAGGTTATTTCAGCAGATATATGTAAACTATAAGAAACAAATAAAACTGTTAGAAATTAGAAACATGATAGAAGACATGAAGAAATCTCAGACACCACCAAACAAAATAAATACAAAAATTACCAAAACTTGGCATATATTAATTGAGCTACTGAAAACTAAATACAATGAGAAAATATTGAATGTATCCAGAGGGGAAAATTGCATACTATATGTCAAAGAACGAGGATAAAAATTTCAACAGACTTATTGTAAGAAACCATGAAAAGAAGACGTAGAAGGAATTTTTTAGAGTGCTGATATTTAAAACAAAACCAGAATTCTGGCCAGGCCTATAATCCCAGCACTTTGGGAAGCAGAGGTGAGAGGATTGTCTGAGCTCATGGGTTCAAAACCAGCCCAGGCAACTTGGCAAGACCTCATCACCTCAATAAATCAAAAAATTAGCTGGGCATGGTGGCACATGCCTGTAGTTCCGGCTACTTGGAAGACTGAGGCGGAAGAATTACCTGAGCCCAGCAGGTCAAGGTTGCAGTGGCCCTGAGCATGCCACTGCACTCCAACCTGGGTGACACAGTAAGATTACAATTAAAAAAAAACAAAAAGCCACAATTCTTTA
>CAUYQG010258154.1:0-29631 GCA_963574415.1 Tarsius wallacei
AGACCAGCCTGGGTTAACACAGTGAGATCTCATCTCTACAAAAAATTTCAAAAATTAGCTGGACACGGTGGCACTTGACTTTAGTCCCAGCTACTCGGGAGGCTGAGGCAGAAGGATCGCCTGAGCCCAGGAGGTCAAGGCTGTGGTGAGCCATGATCAAGTCATAGCACTCCAGCTGACAGAGTGCAACGCTGGTTCAAAAATAGATAGAGATAGATGGATAGATAGATAGATAGATAGATAGATAGATAGATAGATAATGATGGATGATAGTAGAATTGCCTTGACACAGCCTCCAATGTACTCCAAAGAATCTCGGAATTTTGTTGAATTAAATTTTACTTGGAGTAAGCAGACATATCACCACTTGGAAATCATTGAATTGTTTTTTCAAACCAGAAGGGATATAGAGACAAAGTGAGGCTATAATTCTAAATCCAAAATCCAATGTCTTCTTTCAAAATAGACATGGCCCTCTGGGAATGGTATGAAAAATTTAGTGTAAGCCTGTGCAAACTTTTCTGGGGAGGATTTATAGACTTTGTCGATTCTCAAGGGGGTCATGATGCCAAAAAGTGACAGACCGTTACTCTGGGCAAAGTCCTGGATGTTACAGACCAGACAGCTCTGACCCAGAAAGGTTAGGCAGCGTACCCAAGGAAATACAGCCAGGGGGTCAGAGAGCCAGAATTATGACCCAATTCTCCTGACTTCTAGCTGCCACTTCTCCTGCACTCACACCTCCCCCTCTTCCTTTTTTGTTCTAAAGAGATTTTCTTTGCGACGCTCTTTGCTCTAACAGGATCTGACCTGTGGTGTTCTGGATGCTTTGCTCTGTTACATTTTAAGTATCTTCCATTTGCCTGCTTTCCCTCACCCTAATGATGCCCACAGAGATGTAATTTTCTCACTTTCTTTTTCTATTATCACCTTCTCTGGCCTTTGCCCGCTCTCTTTTCTGCTGCACATGGCCTGCCTCCGTGTGCCCTTTTGTGCTCCCATCCTGATTTTATGAGAAGTATTTATTTCCATGTTTTCTGTATTTGCCTGGATGTATTCTCACCGAGCTGATGGTAAAACTCTTCTGTCTCAGCGGGAAGCTGTAGCTCACAGCAATTACGCCTGCTGTCTTCCTTTCATTTTCCTTCGGCTCTTGATGAAATTGTGTTTCCAGAAACCCTGTGAATTCTTTCTCAGACTCTTACATAACTCAATGCATTTGGCCATTTCTTTTCCATCCATATTTTTTTGTTGTTGTTTGGTTGGGTACTCGGCTCATTTTCTCTCCAAATAATTTGGTGGCTATTTGAGCTTCAGTTTTTGTCACACTACAGATGCTCTCCTGCATCCAAATAGATGGCTCGAGACCCAGTTGGGTTGGGTCGGTCCTTGTATCATTAACTGCAGAATAAGACCGTGGCTTTGCCAACTGTGCCGTTTGTGAGTCTGTTTTGTTGATTTTGTTGCTGATGTTTGGGAAGATTATTTGTTTGTTTGCTCCTTTGAGGGGAGGGATGTTGATTTTGGGTCTCGTCTTAGGACAACAGTTTGAAGTGTGTTCTTTTGCTCTAAGTTATATCCATCCTCTCTGCCTTTAAAGACCTCAACCCTTAGGCAAATTCAGTGTATATGTATGTGGGTGTATGTGTGTGTGTGTGTGTTTTGAAAATGATTCTAGAAAATATTTCATTAAAGCTGAGATATAGATTTCAACATTTTCACTGTAAATAAATCAACACTTGAGGATAAGTTCTCAATTCCACTCCCTCCACCCCACCCAGCCCCATGCCTTGCCCTGTCTTGCTGTCAAGGTTAAGATTCCAGCCCCAGAGAGGTACCAGCAAAATGAAGGCAGAAATCAATCCCTTCCATGCCACACTAGCATTCAGAAGAGGCCCACAGAGTCATGGAAAGAGTGAGAGGATAGGAAGATGGGAGTGGTGCAAGAAGAGACATCAACTTAGATACCTGGTAGTCCTTTCTTTGGGCTGTGGGACTGATTGACAATGTGCCTCAAGAGAGGCCAGGCAGGCTGGGTGCGGTGGCTCAGCACTTTGGGAGGCTGGGGTGAGAGGATTGCCAGAGCCTGGGGGTTCAAGACCAGGCAACTTGGTGAGATCTCATTTCTACAATAAATCACAAAAACTAGCAGGGCGTGATGGCCTGCATCTGTAGTTCCAGTTACTTGGAAGGCTGAGGTGGAAGGATTACCTAAGCCCAGCAGGTCGAGGCTGCGGTGACCGTGAGCGTGCCACTGCAGTCCAGGCTGGGCGACAAGAGTGAGATTTCAACTCAAAAAAAGAGAGAGAGAGAAAGAGAGAGAGAGAGGCCAGGTGGAATGGCTCGTGCCTGGACAACATGGAGAAACACTGTCTCTTGTGTATATATCATATGTATATTTCTTTTTTTTTTTAATTAGCTGAGGCCAGGCATGGTGGCTCACACCTATAATTCCAGCACTTTGGGAGGCCAAGGAGGGAGGATTGCTTGAGCCTAGGAGTGTGAGACCAGCCTAGACAAAATAGTGAGACCTCATCTCTACCAAAAAAAAATCAAAAAATTACCTGGGCATGGTGACATGTGCCTATAGTCCCAGCTACTCAGGAGGCTGAGGCAAAAGGATCGCTTGAGCTTAGGAGGTTGAGGCTGCAGTGAACCATGATAGAGCTGCTGCACTCCAGCCTGGGAGACAGAGCAAGACCCCTCTCTGAAGAATAATTACTCAATTAATTAAAAGACCAAAAAAGAAACTGATTAAATATTACTGTGCCCCTGGATCTTGGGACAGAAAGGGAGAAAATTTATTCTAGGCTCCAGTGAATAGGCAAGGGAGTGAAGAGGGATATACTGAGCCCTTGCTATATTTTCTGGTTATTCAGAAGGTTGGGCAGGACAGATTCCACAAGGAGTTCATGGTGACCCCTCCCCACCCCAGGCAACAAGGCACGGCCTGAAACCCCGGCGCTATCACTACAGCAACTGTTTGCATCACTCATTTTCTTCCATGTGCCATGGTACCCTGGTGAACCTTGAACCCTGCGGGGATGCCATCAAAGTTTGATCAATGAGTAAACTATATTTTAACGGTGATTGAGAACACACACCTACAATGTCTGTCAGATAAAATCTTGAGCTGAATGGGTCACAGTGTGCAGCCTGCAGTCTGGTACAAGTTTTGCCAGAAGAAAGAAACAGTTATAGTGTCATGTCAGGCCATTCTGGAAGACAGAGCCAATGTTCAATACAACACACTAGACCTTTGCCCTTATAAGTTTACAAGACAGTACAACCTGGCAGTTCACAGCTCTGTGAGACAGCATTTATGCTGCAAGAGTAGGCAAATAAATAATGCGATAATGACTGTTAAAAACTTTTTCAATTTTCTTTTTTGTTTTATTTTTTCCTGTAAGGAGGTGTTCACCTTTAAGTGGGCTGCCAAGAAATTCAAGTATTCAAAAAGTTGTGTGGGAGTGGAAAGGTCTGACATCTTCCCCACCCTTCATAAGGGTCATAGCCAACATCCTGTAACAAAAGACAGACTAACAAGAGACAAGCATAACAAAATTACTTAATCAAAGATTTACCAGACACTGGAGGCTTCACAAATGAAGACCCAAAGACTCAGGAAACACTATCTGTTTTTATGCTTTGATATGAGGAAGAACGGACAGCCGTGTGGTAATGTGATTAGACAAAAGGGTAGGATCTAATGGTACTAGACAGAGGGGGTACACCCAGCAAGACCTGTCTGTTGAGATTCTTCTGGACTTCTCTGTGTAGCATTCCTTCCTCTTGGGTATGGGGCAGGACCCCTGTGGCACAAGGGTCTTCAAGGCAGAAGGGAAAAGGGAAAGAGAGACCTTTCTAGGCTCTGTGGCTTGCTTTGGAGGAGAGAAGTTCACGTTTCTATGGTTCTAGTTGCTAGTTTTTCCTTGGGGAAGAGGAATTCTGGTTTCTATAACTCAGTAAGGGGGAGACAAAGAGGCCAGAGACAGGGCGGCAGAAAAAAGTCAGAAAGAACTCGCTTCTGAGGCCTTTGCAATCTTCAGTTCAAAGTCCTCCACACACGAAGGCACCACAGTTTGGAGCATCATGTTTTATGCCCCAACACTCGCCATGAATGCAGAAAGAATCAGTAAAATAGATGATACAATTTTAGAAGCCTAGAAATTAAAAAATAATATATACATATTCCCATCCTCCCTCTGAAGATATCCAAAATGTCCCCCATAGAACTCTGAGAGACAGTATAATGAAGGATACATTAGCCTTAGAAAATGAAGGCTTTGCCCTAGGCCTGCCTTCCACATGATCTATGTCCCGGGGCAATTCTCTGAGCTTCTGTGGTTCTCAGCCACCTTATCTATACCGTAAAAAAGTTCAACCTGATCAGTCAGAGCAAACTTCCTTAATAAGGGCCAACTCAAGAAAAATAAACACGTCAGTGGGCCAAATGTCTTCTTTTATTCACTCAAAATGCAAATTGCTTTATTGATCCCCATGGCAAAGAGTGAATATCATAGCAATTACTTTATAAATAGAAGAATATGAATGATAGTATAATCATTGTTTTGAGAAGAGGCAATAAGGACACAATTTTCTAATCTTTTAATCCTTACACCTGTTTATTATTGCAGCTGAGCCTTCACAAAATGCACTAACCATTCTTACTTCATTTTTTTCCTCCAAGACACCCTGAGACAAAGGCATCATTACCACCCCTAATTTACCGTTCAAAGACTACTGCTAGAAATAATTTTCAAAGGACAGAGAGTTGGAAGCAGAACTGAAGCTAGAATTAGTTCACTATACATAATGCACAGTACAGATGTGACTTTTGGATGTTGTATAACAAAATGTAACAACATTTAGAAGATCTGTAGAGCTTAGAGAACCAATATTTTCCAAATGATCAATTGATGACATTACAAAATCATGCCTGGGTAAGAAAGCCACTCAAAGTACAAGGTAGGCTGGGCATGTGGCTCATGCCTGTAATCCCAGCACTTTGGGAGGCCAAAGCAAGAGAATCTCTTGAGCCCAGGAGTTTGAAACCAGTCTGTACTACATAGCGAGACCTCGTCTCTACAAAAAAATCAAAAAATTAGCCGGGTATGGTGGCGCATGCACATCTGTAGTTCCAGTGACTCAGGAGGCTGAGACAGAAGGATAACCTGAGCCTAGGAAATTGAGGCTGCAGTGAGCCATGATCATGCCATGGCACTCCAGCCTGGGAGACAGAGTGAGACCCCAACTAAAAAAAAAGAAAAAAAAAAAGTAGGAGGTAGATCAGTGTACTTTAATGTAACAGAATGTGAAACATTCATTGATATGGTTTCAGATTTCATATTATAACCAGCCTTTAAGGAACATTTGCTGATTGTTGGTATACTATCAAAGATGAATATTCATGATTATCAGAAAAGGCTACTTTTCTCTTTTCCTTTTACATATCTGTGTAAAGCTGGATACTTTTTTCATAAACTGCAACAAAAACAACGCATTCCAACAGATTAGATGCAGAAGCAGATGTGAAAATACAGTCATCATTTGTTCATAAAAATATTAACAAAATATAAAACAATGCCATTCTTCTCATTGTTTTTTCAGAAAATGTTTTTAATTTTTAAACTCTGTTGTTTATGTTAACATATAATAGGTTCGTTAGGTTTTTTACTGTTATTTTTAAAAGAATTAATAAATAAGCATTTTAATATGTTGTCAGTTTTAACTTCAAATATAGTTAATATGGATATATAACCCATATAAACAAAATCTCTTTGGAGTTCTCAATACTTTTTTAAAATATATTTTTTTATATATTTTTTAAAAATATAAAAAGGATGCTTTGGTCCCGAGACCAAAAAGTTTGAGAACTGCTATACACACAACTAGCTGCTGTGTTGACAAAATAGACTTTAATACAAAAATCATGATGAGCTGTATATATAGTGAGAAGGCTACCGTATAATGGTGTCCTAAATAGAATGCTTCACTTGTTGATTCCTAGTTTTTGAATGTTCTAATATAGGCATTAAGGATATTTTCTTCTTCACCAGGAAGGTATAAGAATTCTAAGATTGTATACAGTTAAGAAAAATATCTTTACACTATATTAAGCTAAAATGCAATTGTCCCTCGATATTCTTGGGGATTTGGTTCCAGGACCTCTCCTCACCCCATACCAAAATCCCTGGGTGTTCAAGTCCCTGATGTAAAATGGCGTCATATACCGTCCTGTATACTTTAAATCTTCTCTAGATTACTTATAAGACCTAATACAACATAAATGCTATGTAAATAGGTATTATTCTGTATTGCTTAGGGAATAGTGACAAGAAACAATGTCCGTACATGTTCAGTACAAATGCATGGTTTTGGAATATTTTCCATCTGTGGTTGGTTGAATCCACAGATGTAGCACCCCAGGATATGGGGGCTGACTGTACATAGAAAGCATAGAAATTGGCAAATCCACCTTTGTAATGGTGGCTCATAATCCCTCTCAATTACCAGTAAGCCAAACAGGCAAAAAGTGAGTCCAGAGATTCTGGCAGAAAAGAGATACCACACTCAGATGAGGACAATGGAGAGAGTTTAATGAAAAATTAGACTCAAGGAATGGGTGAGGTTAAGAGACACCAACCAAGGACGGTGGAGAAGCATACCCAGGGCTAGTGACAGGGATAGTTACCTCCCCCAGGCCTCCAGGAGTCCAGGCAAGGAGGTAGTCACCAACACCAGGGAGAGCTATCGCTGAAGGAGGGCTTGCAGACAGGCTCAGTGGCCTTGGAGCAAGAAAGACCTTGCTATAATTCACACAGGACAGCAGAGTGAGGAAACTTGGAGAGCACTTCAGAGGACTAATGGAGAAGGCCAGCACAGATAGAGATTATGTGAACAACACAACTTACAGGGGGTCCTGGATGAAAATAGAACACTGGATCCAACAACTAAGGTCTATATGAGGGGAGGGACACAAAAAACCCTGGAATTATCTTCTTGGAGGATGGATACTTTGTAGTACACTCAGAATTTGTTCCTCCAGATGAAGCGGTCAACCAAAGTTTTTATCTGCAAGTTTTGGAAAGGTCGCATCACAATTTGCAGGAGAAACATTCCAAATTGTGGCAAACAGGTGACTGGTTCTTCCACCATGACAACACACCCACCCATACCATGCTGAGTGTTCAGCAGGTTTTGACGAAAAATGACATTACCATCCCTATTCACCTGGTGTTGCCCCGAGCGACTTTTTTTTCTTTCCCCAGATGAAAAGAGTCCCCAAAGGGAAACATTTTGCCAATGTGGAAGAGGTGAAACAAAAAACCACAGAAGCACTAAAAGTCATCAGAATGGATGAGTTCAAAAATTGTTTTGAGCAGTGGAAAAAGCATCTCAAAAGGCGTATTGAATCAAACAGAGAGTATTTTGAAGGTGACTGAAGTTTGAACATGTAAGAATACACAATTTTTTATAAATAGATTCTGGGGTTTTGGGGGTCCCCCTCGTACATTCTTCCCAAGCACACACAGATCATTTTCAAAAACTGACCACAATTCTAGGTGGACAAGCAAGTCTCGGCTAAATTTTTAAAATCTGTGTCAAACAGAACCAGTCCTTTGATCACAAAACAGTTCAATCGTGTGAGATTAGAAGTCAATAACAAAAAGATGCCGGGGGAGGGGGAGCCCTGCATATCTGAGAATTTTAAAAACAAACTTCTAATTAAAGAAAAAAATTGGGCCGGGTGCAGTGGCTCATGCCTATAATCCCAGCACTCTGGGAGGCCAAGGTAAGAGGATTGCCTGGACTCACGAATTTGAGACCAGCAACTTGGCAAGACCTCATCTCTACAACGAATCCAAAAATTAGCTGGGTGTGATAGTGCATGCCTGTAGTTCCAGCTACTTGGAAGGCTGAGGCGGAAGGATTGCCTGAGCCCAGGTCCAGGCTGTGGTGGCCGTCAGCGTGCCATTACACTCCAGTCTGGGTGATAGAATGAGACTACAACTCAAAAGAAAAAATATATATATATCATGCAAACATGCTCATAAATTAATGATCATAAAAATACTGCATACAAAAGCTTGTAGCAAAACAGCTCATAGAGGGAAATGTATACCCTTAGATGTATACATTAAGAACACAGATAATAGCCGGGCTCGGTGGCTCAGCCTGTAATCCCGCGCCTTGGGAGGCTGAGGTGAACAGATTGCCTGAGCCCACGGGTTCGAGACCCGCCTGGGCAACTTGGTGAGACCTCATCTCTACAATAAATCAAAAAATTAACCGGTCGTGGTAGCGTGCGCCTATAATTCCAGCTACTCGGAAGGCTGAGGCAGAAGGATCGCTGGAGCCCAGCAGGTCGAGGCTGCGGTGGCCGGGAGCGGCCACTGCACTCCAGTCTGAGCGACAGAGTGAGACTCCAACTCAAAAAAAAAAAAAAAAAAAGAACACAGATAATGTATACCCTTAGAACATTTAAAAACAAGGAATCAATGAGCTAAGCATCTAGTTTAGGACATTAGAAAAAACAAAGTGATAAAAACATAAAAACAGAAACGAATGAGATAGAAAACAAAGATAACACAGAGATGATCAAGTCAAATGTTAGTTCTGTAATAAGACAAATAGGGCTGGACACGTGGCTCACGCCTGTAATCCCAACACTTTGGGAGGCCAAGGCAGGAGGATCACTGCTAGACCTCATCTCTACAAAAAAAAAAAAAAAATCAAAAAATTGGCTGGGCATTGGGGTGCACACTATAGTCCCAGCTACTCAGAAAGCTGAGGTGGAAGGATCGCCTGAAGCCAGGAGGTCTAGGTCGAGGCTGTGGTAGCCGTGACAGTGCCTCTGCTCTCAAAAAAAAAGACAAACTCTTTGTGAGACCAATTTGGAAAAAAAAGGGAGGAAGCAAGAATACACAAATTAAAAGTTTCATCTCCGCTTCCTTCTTCACAGTCTCGTCCCAACATTTCTAAGCTCCAGCCATCCTTTCTTTTGCTTTGTGTGAGTTGAGAGGGTGTGCTTGAGATTAGAGGCTGCATGAGCAACGTACACGACTGAATTAGGTGACTTTAGAGAGGCTGGTGAAATTCCGCCCACTCCACTATACCTCCTGATGGGCAGTGCCCCCTGGACCCTGTGCTTCTAGATGGGAATGAGGGTCCAGGCTGTGCCGGGAGCAGGCATCTTTAGCTAAACAAGGATAAAAAGAGCGAGGGTGATGCTGAGTGCCATAAGTGAAGGAAGAGTGGAAGGGAAGCCTCTGGAAAAAAACGGATCCGACCCGGGAAAAGGAACAAGCCAAAGGCACACCGGAGGCCCGCGCCATCATTTTATCTGTCGCCAGCTCCGTGCTGGCTATTCATGAGGCCTGCAAACGCTGTCATTCAGGTGGGATTTGGGGTGCCGAAGGGCTTTCCATGGCTACAGAAAATCCTTTTTGTTGTGCTGTTTGGGGAATTTTCTTTTGGTTTTTGTATTTTCCATTTTTCTTCTGCCGCTTTATAATACCTTTTCTGCAGGGACCACAAATCCCTTCACGGTGCTCAGTCATCTTTGTCAAATGGAGGCCCATTTACACGTGCTATCTCAAGATGCGTGGACCAGAAATAAAACACTCACCCAAATCATCCAGACCCCAGGGTTTTATATTCATGGAAGACTGTGAAAGGTAAAAAGAACTGTGAACCAGGTGCAAAGAGTCATTTCCAGCTTCATAATTACTGAGGGGAAACGGTATTTCAAAACCAGAGGCGTGGAACTGAGGCTGGCGGGCACAGAGGTGCTCTAACACCAGTGAAATCATGGCAAACAGGACCGTCCAATATAATTTCATGATATCAACACTCTGTTGCTGAATAAACTCTTAAAACGGAAATACTGTAGTTCATTTTCTCCCACCAAAAGCTAGCTGAGTCCCTTTGACTCTTAAAATGACCAGTCATTAATCTGCTGAAATGTTTCATGCAGTTGGAGAGAAATCCCTGCATTCCAGTGTATTGGAAACTCAATTTGGAATTTAATTTAAAATATCCATATTCTGTATTCTGAGAAACAGCCCCCAAGTAACACTTTCATATCCAAATTTAATTAAAAAACAGTCTCAGAATTGCACGTTCTGTTGTTTCACATGCTCAATAAAAAACAAACATGGACTAAAATTGATTGAGATTATCCTTGTGGTAAGACTCACCCTGGCCTTTATAATCACCATAAATAAGTGAAATATGTGACTCTACTTATTTAACTACTAAAGCAAGAGCCCTCATTACTTGCCAGTCATTTCTTAACATACTGGACCTCTGACTTGGAAAAGAATTTTCTTCTGTTTTTAATATCTGAGAATGATGAGATCTCCAAGGATTACTCTCAGTCTTTTCTGTTTATCTTAAATGTGGATTATTCTTGTATACTCATAAAACAACCTTCTATGCTTTTCAATCTGTGACACAGAAATTAGAAACAATACCAATAATCTCTGAAATTGCCCAATAAATACAGCACATAGTGATTGCTTGACCTCGCTAAGGTGTATGACATATTAGCATTAGTATTCATATTATCTATCAAACATAGACTTAGATAAGGCTATAAATTTCTAGCCTAAAGATCATTACATAGGTCTGTAATGTGAATTTTTTTAAAGCATAAGCAAAATCTGAGTGTTTTCTTGTTTCAACCTATTTTTCCTCTTTTGAAACCTGAGCAATATCTTTGTTAAAAATTGTAATGTAATTCCATGATAAGCTATACTGCAGACAGTTTAGAGATATGTGTGCAGGCTGCGTTTAGGGTCCAGAGGGCTCATCTTATTTAAATAAGAGCACGGCTGCTATACAAGAACAATGCTGAATTTTCACCCAAAATTGCATAAGTCTAGTATGTAAGTGATGTGTAAATGAAATGCTCCCTGAACAGGCATTAAATGAGCATTACGAGGGAAGACCATAACAGTTCATCATTTCAATGGTCCCAGCCCAAAGGTGCTTGAGTCACTTTGACACAACAGAGTGTGACAGCTTCATAGGCGCTGTTTCAGGCTGCTGGGTCCAAGCCTGGTGGAAAAGGACAAATGAAAATTGACCCAACGAGTCACTGATGGCCGTGGCCCAGGCCCTGCACCCCAGTGGGCACAGCCCATTGCTTTTCCAGATTTGGGTGCCAACTTGATGTGCAGGAAGGAGGTTTCGTGTGGCTTTGCTGTAAGTAAATGATGAGCAACCTATGTGGGAATAAGCCAATCAGATAACTTTGCGTTTGACTCTAAACCCTGGGCAAGGTTTTTTTTTAGGTGCTCACCAAACAGCTAGGAACCACCCTAGAGGAGTCTCCGGGGAGCTGATGGTCCTAGCTTTGCCTCACACACCGAAGGTGTCTAGTAATTCATCCTTCCCTGTGGGGATTCAGAATACAAGTGTTCTATCTTCTGCGGTCAGGGGCTATTTGCAAATCTTTCTCCAAAAAAGGAGTTCCATTCGACAGTCCAACTTCAGTGAGAACACTTCTGTCCATGTAGGAAAATAGATTCAGTGCTATTGTGACAGGGATGAGACCACCCCCCATCCAACACCGGCCTACCACCAAGCCTGGAACATGCTAAGTACTCAAAATTATATTATACAAGTCAACCTCGGGTTATTTCTTAGCTATCGAGAGCAGATTTATTTGCACCAGCAATCCATGCACTTTTATCCAATTCCTCAGGCCTGCATTTACATTGTAGCTGGGAGTGAAATCCCACAGAACGCAATGTCACCACCATTTTGTGAGAAAATGACCCAAAATTTGGCCTCATTAATGTCATTTTACACTGACGTCATTAACCCACTGAAAATTCCACTTATAGATTATATTGTTGAAGGAATATGTTTTAGCTCTAATAATGCAATTAAATATGTATTTTGGTACCAAACACTACATTTCCAGGAAACAAATAAATATATGTGTCTTCACATATTTGTACACACAAGGTGCAGTCATATGACTTCAGATATTAGTTTATTTTCCAAATCAAATCACCTTTTCTTTTCAAGAGCAAATCTTGATTTTCATTATTTTTATAACATTTATTTTTTAATAGGTGAATACCAATAACGGAATGTGACCTTTTCTTGATACTTAGGGTTGACCTTAGAAATGTAAATTAATGTTCTCTCCCATAACATAGTGGTGCTCTTGGGGCCTGTCCATAAAACTCCCTGTATGTTACACTGAAAGATTTTGGTACAGAAGCAGGGGGTGATGAGTGTTGGTTACTTCTTGGCTTGTTTGAGGATTTCTGTCTTCTCCTTGAATGAGAGGGTCTCACTTCTCCCTGCTGTCATGAGTGCCTCTAGCACTCTTCTTGCCTTCTCACCCCAATCCCCACGACATCACTGGATTTTATACTTCTAAAATGCTGTGGAAATTATTCATTCACTCATGTCTTTTTTTTTTTTTTTCCGAGTTGCAGTCTCACTGTCACCCAGACTGGAGTGCAGTGGCCGCTCCCGGCCACCGCAGCCTCGACCTGCTGGGCTCCGGCGATCCTTCTGCCTCAGCCTTCCAAGTAGCTGGAACTACAGGAGCGCACTACCACGCCCAGCTAATTTTTTTGATTTATTGTAGAGATGAGGTCTCGCCAAGTTGCCCAGGTGGGTCTCGAACCTGCGGGCCCAGGCAATCCACTCACCTCAGCCTCCCAAAGGCACAGGATTACAGGCTGAGCCACTGAGCCCAGTTTATGTCTTTATTTTACAATTATTTAATGAGTCTCTACTCCATGCCAGGCACTGTCCTGGGGACAGTCCAGGACCTGTTCTTCTGGAACCCACAGCTGATGAATGGATAGACATTAGTCAAAAACTCACACAAATAAGGGTAATATTGCCTCTGAGAAATAGGAGGGATATAGTGCAGTAGAAACCTGAAACTGATCAGGAAGGTCAGGGAAGTCTTCCTAAAGGAAGTGACAGTTGAACTGATCTTCTGAAGAGTTCACTACTGAGTAAGGACACAGAGAGCATTCCCAGAAGAGGGCAACACATGTGCAAAGGCCCTGTGGTGGAAGAAAACACAGAGAATCCACCACGTAGGAAGAGGACTCCTGCAGCTGAGACCTGGGCCTTTCAGTCTCTCCTAAGAGCAACGGGCAGTTGAGGTGTAAGTGGGTGGAGGGTGGATGACAACAAATTTGTATTTTGAAAACACCACGTGGCTGCAAAGTAGAAGCCATTTCGGACATGGGCAAGCACATACATCCAATCCGAGTCTATGGCAGTACACCTGGGGAGAAACGATGGTGTCTTGGGCCGAAGCAATTGTTCTTAATCTAGGCTCCACAGAATTCTGTGAACTTGGGTGGGAAAACAAGCACATATTTATTTTTGCCAAACTTGAATTGAAATTTATATTTTGTTCCATTATAAATGTAGACAACAACCCACAGGATTATTAGCAGCACCTGTGACCTTGCCACTGAGACAAGTCATAGGTGTGTTCGGATCACATTACAGTTGCTGCAGATATATCAAGATATCATTTATACTAATCACTATGTTAGGCCTGCCAGTACATCATATTACAGAATGAATTAATAAAGAAGCACATATATTATAGGAGTTAAAATTATTAATATTTTAGGCCAGGTGCAGTGGCTCATGCCTATAATCTCAGCACTTTGGGAGGCTGAGGTGAGAGGATTGTTTGAACCCAGGAGTTCAAGACTAGCCTGGGCAACATAATGAGACCTTGTCTCTACAAACAATTTTTTTAAAAATTAAAAAAATTAGCCAGGCATGGTGGTATGTACCTGTAGTCCCAGCTACTTGGGAGGCTGAGGCAGAAGGATCACCTGAACCCAGGAAGTCGAGGCCACAGTGAGCCATGACTGTGCCACTGCACTCCAGCCTGGGCAACAGAGACTCTGACTCAACAAAAAAATTGTTGGTATTTTGATAACTGCATTTGAACATAATCGGTTTCCTTTGTATTCCTATGTATTTTATTTACTGCATTTAAAACCTTATTCTGAAAAGGGGTAATAGGCTTTACCAGATTGTCGAAGGGTTTCATTGTAAAAAAAAAAAAAAAAAAAAGGTTAGGAACTCCTGCAGGTACAGAGGAATGGATGGTGTGAGGGCTACTTAGAAGGTGGATGTGACTATATTTTGGTCCTCAAGCTCTGAGATTCTTTCTTCTGTTTGGCCATTATCCAAAAGGCTGCCATTTTCCTCTATATGCTTTCCATGCTTATGAGATTGTTATTTATTTCAATCACAGTATTCTTTACTGCTGCTATCTCAGTTATCAACTCCTTCCTATTTTCCTCTTGTCTCTCCTCAATTCTTTTTTATTCTATTAATGTCTTGATGTCTGGGTTTGTAGTATGTGACCAGTCATTCTGAGGGCTGCATTGTTCACAATAGCAAGAACATGGAACCAACCGTGCTGCCCATCAAGAGGGCTGGATTAAAAAAATATGGTACATATACACAATGGAATATTACACAGCCATAAAGAAGAACAAAATCATGAACTTCGCAGCAACCTGGATGGAATTAGAGTTTATGATACTGAGTGATCTTTCACAGAAACAAAGATCTGAGGATCACATGTTCTCATTCATAAGTGGACCTTGAACAACTACCGTAATACTATAAGAAAAGGATTGCCAGTAGCAGGAAACTGTGGGGGGGTGGAGGTGGCAGGGAGGTGGGATTAACAGTAGTTGATATCTGCCTGGGGAAGAAGAGGCACACCTCATCAACAAGGGTACCTGCACAATGAATATTTGTATACCTAGCCCTGAAATGTACCCCCCCCAATTTTGAAATAAAATAAAATAAAAAAGAAGGTGAATGTGGTGCCAGCTGGAGACGGATGGGTAAGCCTGTATGAAGAGGAGGAAATTGCCTGGGAGAGTTCCTAGGGGTCTGGCTTATGCAAATGGATGGACAGTGGAACCTTTACTCAACAAAGAAACCACTAGAAGATCACAGGAACATCTATGGATAAAGTGGAAGGACTTTAGTCAACGGAGTTGGGGCACCTTGTTCGGCCATTTTTTTCCTACTTCCTCATCCTTAGCCGAGTTGTAACTAGTTTAGAAATATTGGTAAGCTGGGGGTCACCATGAACAGACACATACGCACATATAAATAGGCATCATTATCAAGAAAATTACAGGTTTCTATTCACAACACAATTTCCAGTTACAAAGTATTTTTAATATTTCCAAATGAAACCATTACCCAAAAGGCTGCCATTTTCCTCTATATGACAAGATTGCTTTCCAAGGGATTGAATTTTTTCTTTCCCAGAGGGCTCCGCTTTTCATTAAAGCCTTTAATGAAGCCATGGATGTCATCACCCCAAGTTGTCCTTTCCTGGCTCTCAATCTCCACTCTATTTACTTAAGATCTACTGCAGCTCCTTCAAAATGTCAGAAACAGCATCAACCCAAATAGGACCTCATTATTTATATTTCTTCACAAGAGCAACATGCTGCCTTTGCAAAAACAATTAAACTATTTCCTGTTTACCCCGAGAATATTCGCCAATGGATTACAGATTACAGTCCTAATCTTACCCCCAAAGTTTGCCACAAAATATCTCACTTTTATTATTATTTGCCCTTCACTCTAGTATACTGGTAGCCTTTGGAAACAAATTACATAATTCTATTTATAGCACTCTGTTTTTAGTAGTGGTATTTCTATTTTAAAATATAATTCTCTTTCTCTCTTTTTTTTTTTTTTTTAGTAATTCTCATCATATACATTTCTGTTACATTAGGACTAGAGACAAGTTCTACTTAGAAAGAGCTCCAAGAACAGTTTTTATATTTTATTTTCACATTGAAAACCAGTCGGATTTGCTTCTGCCTCAAAGAGTGTGCTTATGTAAAATTAAACGAACATGGCATAAAGCTGTACTTTTTTTCTTTTTCTACATGGGAAATGGGTTAAACAAACTTGAATCATGAGTCACTAGCCTAACAAACAGTTCCCTTGATGACTTTTTGTGAACCTCCTGCCAGCTAGCCCACCCTGCATCTGTTGAATTCTGGGCATGAAAAGTGTTGCAAACAGGGCAGTTAAATTTCAGTGATATATCTTCACTCCTGTTTACCTTCAAATGTGTGTAAACTCCTGAGGCATAAATTGATTCAGAATCAAGTTTTGAATATCAGAATGGGGGAACAAACTATTGGTTCTGGTTTTACCTTGACTCCACAGAACTCAGTTGAAATGTTCTCATTTTCTGCTGATTTTTCCTTTTGCCTGTGAAAGGAACACTTTGTGCAGGGACAAATTCAAAGACCTTATATACAGTATTTGAGAAACAGCAGTTTTCCTTGCCCTCCCCATTCTACAATGATTTTTTTTCTCTCCATTTTTTTTTTACCTGTTCACCCGGCCCCAACCGTTTCCTGCAGAAAAATTCCAAAGAAACTAAAGCCGTGGAAGTGTCTATTCATGTCCTCTGCCCTTTTTTTTTTTTTGAAAACAAAAAATAAGCTTTTATATTTACCTTCGTATTTTACATTTCCAAAGCTCCTCATTTTGAATTTCTTTTTTTTTAAATCAAATATTTTTTATTTTGATATTGTGGGGTACAGTTAAGGGTTATGTATACAAACATGTTTTGTTCAGGTACCCTTGTTGATAAGGGGGTCTCCCTGCCTCTGCCCATTTTTAAATAGGGCTGTTTGGTTTTTTTCTTCCAGCTCAACTGAGTTCCTTGTAGAGCCTGGATGTTGGGCCTTTGTCAGGCACACAATTAGCAAATATTTTTTCCCATTCTGTGGGCTGTCTTCCCACTCTCTTAATGGTTTCTTTTGCTGTACCAAAGCTTTTCAGTTTGATGAGGTCCTACTTGCCTATCTTATCTTGTACGGCATATGCTTTTGGGGATTTGGTCAAGAATTGGATGCCTACACCAATGTCTTATAGTTTGAGGTTTTATGTTTAGGTCTTTGATCCATTTAGAGCTGATTTTTCTATATGGTGATAGGCAGGAGTCCTGCTTCGTTCTTCTGCATGTGGTCAACCATTTTTCCCAGCACCATTTGCTAAATAATGTCTCCCTTCCCAGTGGTAGTTATTGATGGCTTTGTCAAAGATGAGTTGGTTGAGAGATCGAGTTTTTACTTCTGGAATCTCTGTCCTGTTCCATTGGTCTATATATGCCTGGTCTTGTTCCAGTACCAGGCTGCAAGTTGGAAACCATCATTCTTAGCAATCTATCACAGAAACAAAGAACCGAATACCACATGTTCTCATTCATAAATAGTACCTGAACATTAATCACATTAGCACAAGGGAGGGATCGGCAGTCAAAGGACACTGCCAGGGAGAGAGGAAGGGAGGGCACATAACAACACAAAGGGTACCTGGTCCTAAGCCAGGGGAAGCGAGGACCAACTGGAGGCCCAAACTTTACCCGCGCATACATTGCATATGTACCTAATCCTGACTTGTGCCCACATCTTTGTGACTAAATAAATAAATAAATAAAACCGTGGATATTTTATCTTTTAAGCCATGCCCCCATCCAAGAACTCTATGATTTACACTATGCTGAGTGAAATTCATTTCAGTTGTCCTGTCTTCAAATTTCCAGGATTTAATACAAAATGTAAGTGTTTTATTTGACTATTATATCTATTCACTGTTCTGCTGTTACTTTTTTTTTTGAGTTGAGATCTCATTCTGTCACCCCGGCAGGATTGCAGTGGTACAATCCCGGCTCACTGCAGCCTCAGCTTCTTGGGCTCAGGCAATTCTTCCATCTCAGTCTCTCAAATAGCTGGGACCACAGGTGTGCCACCGTGCCTAGCTAATTGTTTGAGTTTTTGCAGAGATGAGATCTCACTATGTTACCCAGGCTGGTCTCGAACTCCTGTGCTCAAGTGATCCTCCCATCTTGGTCTCCCAAAGTGCTAAGATGACAGGAACGAGCCACTGCACCCAGCTCTGCTGTTATTTTGATTACGTGCTCAAGACATGGAATTGTTTTCAAAGGACTTACTGCTATAAATAGGCTGCTTCTTGAGACAGCCAGTTCTGCTCTGTACTAGAAAACATTTTAACAAAAAACTTTTGTATCAAACTGGTTAGTTTTAAAAGAAATGTTCCATAATAAAGTCAGCCTGGCCAGGTGCAGTGGCTCACACCTATAATCCCCGCACTTTAGGAGGCAAGGCAAGAGGATTGCTTGAGCCTAGGAGCTCAAGGTCAGACTGAGCAACATAGCAAGACCCTGTCTCTACAAAAAATTAGTCAGGCGTGGTGGTGTACACCTGTAGTCTCAGCTTCTTGGAAGGCTGAGGCGGAAGGATCACCTGAGCCTAGGAGGTCGAGGCTGCAATAGCCATGAATGTGCCACTGTACTTCAGCCTAGGGGACAGAGTGAGACTCCAACTCAAAAATAAAATAAAATAAAGTCAACCTGGCAGACAGGACTTCCTGGCACTGGGATGAGTTTAGCCAAGTTACCAGACACATTTCTCAATTTTTATTTTTCTCATTTCCAACTACATAAGCAACCGAGCAAATTTCGAAGTAGGTAAGAACTTAGGGAACTTAGGGAAAAAATGACATAGCAGTCTTGTAAATATGTGCCTCCCACAAACAATGCAATCTATATTGTCAGATAGAGAAGGCACACTTGCTTAGTGTTTAGCTAACAAAGACAAAATGCTCATCACTGGTTAGCCGCAAATCTTCAAAACCCCAAAGCAGCAAAAAAGGGGGAAAAAAATCACTAGCTGATTCCTGATTTCACGAAAAAGGAAGCCTCACAGACAACTGCAAGCAGGGCCTCCAGCCCTGTCACAAATCTCTCACCTCTCTCTCTCCCCTCTATCCTCCTCTCTGCTTCTCTCTGCAGCTGGCTTCCTTCTATAAGATCGCCTTTATCTACCAGCGCCAGAGCCAGAGCCACCTACAGCTCATATATTCGCATATTCCCTCAGCATCAAGACAAGAAAGTAAATTAGTTCTTCTTCCTTCCTACCATCTTCTGATGTTTTGTTTGTTTGTTTTGAGTTGGAGTCTCTCTGTCACCCAGGCTGGAGTGCAGTGACACACTCACATCTACTGCAGCCTCAACCTCCTAGGCTTAGGCGATCCTTCCGCCTCAGCCCTCCCAGTAGCTGGAACTACAGGCATGCGCCACTATGCCCAGCTAGTTTTTTGATTTTTCTCTAGAGACAAGATCTTGTCAAGTTACCCAGGCTGGTCTGGAATCCCTGGATTCAGGCAATCCCCTCACCTCCGCCTCCCAAAGTACTCAGATTGCAAGCAAGAGCCACCACACCTGGTCAATCCAGCTTCTGTTTTCAAAAAATGCCAAGGAAAGACTCTGCTTGGTCTAGCTTGGGACACATTCTCGGACCAATCATTGTTGCCAGGATATTTGGTTCTGTGATTGGCTCACCTCATGCCAACTTCCTGCCCAGCGACAAAATACCACTAGAGAGTTAGGGTCAAATTTTAAAAGGCAACTAGCTCCCTTTTGCATCATATATTAGACCAGCAATTTCTCAAACACAGTCTCAGAAGGAAGAGAGCGTGCTTGACAAACAAAATAATAAATGCTCATGCTATTTATGTGACAGTCATCACTCTACAGTCTTTACAGGGTAAGATTTGTTAACTTACTTTACGTCAAAAGTCTTGTTTCCTGAATATAAAATTATAATTGTGTGAAATCATTAACAAAATTTCAATAATAAAATAAATAATTTTATAGTGACATTAAAATTTTTCCCCCATTTCTAGCACTCACTGATATTCAAGTACTAGTTTTTTCTGGAAGTAAAACAAAATATTTAGGGGTTTTTCCTCATCATTTATAATAGCTACACTAATAATTTTAGTGTCATGAATGATCATACACGAAAATAAATGCTCTAGAATTGTTCTGACTCAGCAATGACAGCAGACCTAGGAAGGAGAATGAAAGTACCATAAACCCGTGTTGTCAGTGGAGATGGCCATTTCTTCCATGACACATGTGTAATTGCAATATGAGAAGCCATTATAAAGGTGTCTTTTCTTCTCAGTGTTGGGTCCACAGCCAGCTGCTCAGGGAGCTGGAAGCCAGCCCAGCTCCACCCCAATGGTGCCACTGCCTAAGGCGAGTTACGTCACCACTATGGATCATTGCACCCTTGCCTATAAAAATAACAGGAGGCCAGGCATGGTGGCTCATGCCTGCAATCCCAGCACTTTGGGAGGCCGAGACAGGAGGAGGACTTGAGTTCAGGAGCTCAAGTCCAGCCTGAGCAACATAGTAAGACCTTGTCTCTACAAAAAATGTTTAAAAGCTGGGTGGTAATGTCTGCAGTACCAGCTACTCAGGAGGTTGAGGCAGAAGTGAGTTGTGATTGTGCCATTGTACTGCAGCCCGGGTGACAGAATGAGACTCTGATTCAAAAATAAAATAAAATAAAATAAAAAATGATAGGATTAGATAAACTTTAAGGTTTAAGGTTATAACATATTATAATTCTAACAGAAAATAGCTACCATAGCATAATTGGGACCTAAAAGAGCCTTTTATTTTATCACTTAGAGTAAAGCCAGTTGTCAGCCTCCCATTCATTAAATATTTATACAGCCCCATGCCACACTCTAGGCTGGATATCAGGGATACAGAATGAGCACATTTCGGTCCTTGTCCTCAAAGAACGTGCTGAGGACGTGGGGCCAGGAGGGTGAGTTCAGAGGGGAGACAGCATGAAAACCCATCATTCAAGTGCCGTGTGGAAAGGTTCTAAGAGAGTCACAGACAGGGGGCCCAGGGAAAGATCCCTGTCCATGGCCTGAGAGAGGAGGCTCTGTTTAAGATGAGGCAGGGGAGGTGAGTCAACAGATCATCTGTGTAGATGGCCAAGTTTGAGGGCAGGAGAGAAAGCATTTGCCAAAGAAGCCTAGAATGTTCCGAGAAAGGAAGACTTGTCAGAGTGGGACAGGCATGGGGCAGCGATGAGAAGCCAGGCTGAGGGCCTTTCTTCTGTGAGTGGAAATCTGCTGACAAGCCTCACACAGCAGCTAGTCTCGTGCAGACCTGCCTCCTAGGAGGCTCCAGCAGTGGTGCAGAGGCTGGATCAAAGGAAGAACACCAGAGGGCAGGGGTACTGAGCCAGTGCAAAGCTCTCATCTTCACTGAATGAGCTCCTGAGGGTCTGAGTTAAGTCAGTGCCAGGGGCAAAGGAAAAGAGGACAGGGCCCACTGAAGAAGAAGAGGGTTTTCTGGGGTCTGTGTGCTGGATTACATTTACCATGTTGGGAGGAAACTTTTTCTAGGCCCTCTTACATTCAGTTTCCTAGGGGCTTGTGAATTAAACTTTAAAAAGACAGTTAACAAGAAAAAGCAAACAATTTGTATTAGTCTTTACGTGCAAGGGAATTCACAGAAAAGTGAAACTCCAGGACTTATAAACCATGTTAACAAAGGAAAGGGGGTTTGGATGTCAAGGGAAGATAAATCATGGGTAAGTGACTAGGAAATATATGAGGGTGCTCTTGGATGGCCAAGATGGCTTTAGTAAGGTCTGTTTACGCAGACGCATCTCTGGGTGGACTCCCCACCTCTGGTGGTAAGAGTGGCTCTTCCCTTCCCACGGGAGGCAGGGAGCAGAGGGCCTCTTCGCCAGGGGAATTCCTGCTTCTAGTCAGAGAAGAGGCAGGCAGAGGACTCATTCTGCCTCTGGTGATCCTCTATTGCCTTCAGTTCAAAATAATCCTTATGCCAAAGTGGCATGTTTTGGGGTGGCTGTTCTGATACCCTTTGACCACATGTGTGATTTTGAGTTCAACCACACTGAGCCTTACTTCTCTCACCTTCAAACTGAGTATTGAACTTTGCAGATTGCAATTAAAATAAAATGCAACTGTGATAGCTGAAGTGTGAGAAAGAAGTTGCCAACACACAGAAAGTTGAATTTGAGTCCTTTAGTAGCCAGCTGTCAAGAGCAGGCTTGCACCACAAAGAACTCTCAACCGCAAACAGAGTAAGCAGGGGGTTTATAAAGGCAAAAATCAGAAAACTGTACAGTTATGGTTACATTTCTTGGCAGAACATCTGGATTTGGGGGTGTACCAGGGTACAGTTAGATTGGATATGGAACTTGTGATAAGAGAAAGGAGTTCCAGGCACCGAGGGGAACAAGAATATAGGCTTCTGATTACAGGAAGGTTACAACATGTGGGTCATCTCTGGGTTAAGATGGAGGCTTTGTTACAAAATGGAGTTACTTATGCTAAGCAAACTATTACAGGTTATTACAGGTTTTTTATGCTGTTATACAACCTCTTAAACCACTCAAGACAACAGTACATGCTCAACAAATACAAATCATCATCATCATCTTCATAACCACCACCGTTCAGGCATCCCTGAGGGGTTAGAGGCAAGCTGAACTGACCAGGCCCCCCTACTTGGATATGAGGTCCTGTAGGCTGGGGCTTAATGGGTAAGAACACCCAAGTGACCAGGAGTAGAAGGAGCCAGAAAATGAGGGAATAAGCATCCTTGAGGCACCAACAGTCAAAGCTAGAAAAGCCAAGATCTGTCCTCACAGTTAAGCACAGACACAGAAATGGGAAACAAAGCAGAAAGATGAGAACGATGCAGGGACTGAGCAGGAGGCCATAAGCATGGGTTCAAGAGAGGAGAGATGGTCTAGGATAATCACTGCTGAGGTCAGGGCTGAAGAGTTCAGGGATGGGTGGCCCCAGTGGATCAACTTGTTTTAAAAGAGAGGATGGGCCTGAGCAGACACTATTGACCATCATCCACCGGTGACCTTGGGGACAACTCCCAGCAAAAGACTGGAGAAGCTTGTTGTGAAGGCACTCTTCACTTTCCAGAAAAAGAGAACATTAGGCTTCCCCCCAACCCCCAGGATGATCCGGTTCTAATTGTTCTTCCCTTCTGAGACCGAGGATATGAAAGAAAAGATCATTGAAAATAAATAAACAAGAACCTTTGACTGTGTGCCAAGCCTCTTCCTAAACGGTTTTCTTACATTCATCCTTTAATCCTCACAGCCGCATGAAGTAGACACCCATTTTACAGATGAATAAAGTGAGGCTTAGAGATGGTGAGCAACCTGCCTGAAGTCATCCCTCCGGGGGGAGACCCCAGGCTGTCTGACACCATGCCCCTTTCCCCCAGCCTCGGGCTGAGGCAGGACCCTGGGAAGCCATGGAGACAGGGAGAGAGGAGACACGAGCCGATTGGAGGCGTGATACCTCTTCCTGTGAGACCAGAGGGAAAGTGGGGCCAGTTCAGGAGGTTTGGAGAAGGAGAAGGAAGGACATTGAAGTCTGGCTTCTGTGAAAGGGTTGGAAGTGGAGGGATCTTAGGGGACCACAGGGTGGAGGTTTCCTGGAAGAGGCCTGGCTTCCCCCTGAAAGGCTGGATGAAGGACCAGGGGCGGGTGCTGCCCTGATCAAGACAGGTGCTGCTTGTAAAGCCAGGGAGCCCCAGGGAGGGACTTTTAATAACACCCAGCCCCCACACTCAGGCCTTTTACTTTAAAATCTAATCTTATTTTTAATTGTCAAATAATAATTCTATATATTTATGGAATTATAAGAGCATCTGGCATGTAGTCGGTGCTCAGCAATGACCAGATGGTGGTAGGAACATGACCCTGAGCTCACAGAATACACAACAGGAACACACTCTTGCACACTCAGGTTAGTTTAAAGACCAGCCTGGGCAATGTAGCAAAATGCTGTTTCTTTCTTTTTTGTTTGAGTTGGAGTCTCACTCTGTCACCCAGACTGGAGTGCAGTGGCCACTCCCGGCTTGACCTGCTGGGCTCCGGCGATCCTTCCGCCTCAGCCTTCCAAGTAGCTGGGACTACAGGAACGTGACACCATGCCCGGTTAATTGTTTGATTTATTGTAGAGATGAGGTCTCACCAAGTTGCCCAGGCGGGTCTCGAACCCACGGGCTCAGGCAATCCACTCACCTCGGCCTCCCAAAGCGCTGGGATTACAGGCTGAGCCACCGAGTCTGGCCTGACGCTGTTTCTAAAATAGTAATATGGATGGATGAAATTGTATGTGAACAGGATTTGTATGGCTCTCTCTGGAAACATCCTAAAATCTGAATTATTATTTTGACCCATGAGACTTTGAAGTAGCATCTGCCTCAGAGCTGGCCTCAAAAGGCCACCCATCACAGCACCTCCCCTCTGTGCTGCTGAAATGTCTGGCCGTGATTCCAGAAGGTCGGGAAACTTCCCATGATCATATTTTTCATTACTTTTTATAATAGCCTGGTAATATATCAGCACTGACAACCTCTACTTTCCAGCCCTGCATCCACCTGACGATCTTTCATGTTTCTTCGAGAGTTTGCCACAGTCATCTTGGAACCAGTCTCCACTTCAGCGCCAAGGGGAAGACGCTCCATGTGGCAGGCCAAGAGCCCAGAGGACATACTCTATGGGGAGAAAGAGAATGCTGGGCATCACATGCTCACTGAGTATCAGCTGGGCATCAGCCTCAGACCCTGTCGGGAATACTCAGGTTCAGCAACCTTCCCCCCTTTGGACTGCTCTTGGCTTCCTCATGGTAAATGTTTAAAGTTGCTCTGAAGCTTTGAAATACTTGTGTTGTTTCTCAAAGTCTTTCTTTACTTGCTTCCAGTCGCGTTTTTTTAAGTCTTCAAGATCTGATATATATATAAATATTTTTTTGAGTTGGAGTCTCACTCTGTCGACCAGGCTGGAGGGCAGTGGCACGCTCCCGGCCACCGCAGCCTCGGCCTGCTGGGCTCCGGCGATCCTTCCGCCTCAGCCTTCCGAGTAGCTGGAACTACAGGCGCGAGCTACCACGCCCGGCAAATTTTTGATTTATTGTATAGATGAGATCTCGCCAAGTTGTCCAGGCGGGTCTCGAACCCGCGGGCTCAGGCAATTCACTCACCTCGGCCTCCCAAAGCGTGGGATTACAGGCTGAGCCACCGAGCCCAGCCAAGATCTGATTTTTAAAAACCATTTTAGGAATAAGATGTGTGTAAGCCTGGCATGAAGGACATGTTCAATGAATGTGCATTGAGTGAATTATTACAGTTAAAGTTTTAAAAGCCAGATGACAAAAGGGATCCTATTCATCAACTTTAACTGAATGCAACAGAGGAATTTTCTAAGTAGTAGGACAAATAGTAATGGGTTCATACAGAAAACAAAACAGCAAATATTTCTTAAACAGTTAATTGTTTTTTTGTTTTGTTTTGTTTTGTTTTTGAGTTGGAGTCTCACTTCGTTGCCCTGGCTGGAGTGCAGTGGCACGCCCATGACCACCCTAGAGTTGACCTGCTGGCTCTGGCAGTCCTTCCGCCTCAGCCTTCCAAGTAGCTGGAAACACAGGCGCGTGCTACCACGCCCAGCTAAAGTCTCACCAAGTTGCCCAGGCTGGTCTCAAACCCGTGGGCTCAGACAATCCTACTCACCTCGGCCTCCCAAAGTGCTGGGATTACAGACTGAGCCACTGAGCCTCAGTTATCTTTTTTTTAAAGACACATTTATTCAGAGTCATGATCAGACTATTATATTTAGCAATCTACAGTGTGAGTGCAAAAAAACCCACTACATTAAAACCCTTTGTTAGAATGCTTTACACTTTCCACAGAACAGAAACTAAAATAATCTGTCATACAATTAATCACAAACACAGTCCTCAAGTGTTTTGCCCATACACAGGAGTATTGTCTAAAATGTGTCTTTTTTGCAGCAACTAGGAGCTGCCACCACTGTGCTCGGTTGAGTTCACAAATCTGTTGTGACCTAAACTTGCCTTTCATTTCCCTGGCTCTCTCCTGCTAAGCTTTGTTTCCTGGCAGTAATTAAAATCTTCTGCCACTACCATAGCCATCTTGGTTTCGTGGCTTGGCAAAGTATTGGCCTCCACCACCACAGAGGACAGAGTTTCTGCCTCCAAAGCTCCCCCTCTTCATGGGTCCAAAATTCGAAGATTGATTGTCGTAATTACCACGATCATTGTAGCTCCCACCACTTCTAAAATTTCTTCCATCATTCCCAAATTCATTATGGCCATCCCCACTGCCACCATATCCACCACCACCATGGCCGCCACCAAAGCCACCACGAACCACTCAAGCTTCCTCCATGGCCAAGGTTGTCATTCCCACAGAAACCACCTCTACAACCACCACCAAAGTTTCCAGAACCAGTTCGACCCCTTTGGCTGGATGAAGCACTAGCCATCTCTTGCTTCGACGGGGCTTTCCTTACTTCACATTTGCAGCCATTCACAGGATGGTATTTCTGAGTGACAGATTTATCCAGAGTCATGGTCCTTAAAGGCTATAAAACCGAAGCCCCTTTGCTTGCCACTGCCGCCATCAGTCCTGATTTCAAGCACTTCAATTTTCCCACACTGTTCAAAAGAATCTTTTAGGTGATGTTCTTCAGTGCCGTCTTTAATGCCACCAACAAGTATCTTTTTCACAGTTAAGTGGGCGCCTGGTCTTTGAGAATCTTCTTTTGAGACAACTCTCGGTGGTTCCACAACTTCTCCATCCACCTCTTGTGGCCTCCCATTCATGGCTGTCTTCCTCTCCTCCACAGTGGCATAGTGGCAAACCCAAAGCCTCTGAAGTGCTTGGTGTTTAGAACTCTCACTACCATGCAGTCTGTGAGCGATCCCCATGGCTCAAAATGGATTTCTGTTGCCTCCCCATCTCTCCCGTGCTGACCAGTCCTTTAAAATGTCACCCCTCAGCACTGCCCGGTGACCAACACCACAGGGCACATGAAATCTCACCAGTCCTTGACGGGCAGAGGGAGGACCTCCAGGCTTTGCCCTCTTGCAGTTGGGTGGATCCAGGGGACTGGTCCTGGCCACTGGGCTGTGAGGCAAAGGGCGTGGTGCCACTTATGGGATAAAGCTTAGAAAAGCCCTGTGGGATCCTCCAGGGAGAGGAAGAGGCAACACAACCCAGCAAGGCTACAAGATGGTGAGGCCTCTGTGATCGTGAGGCCTCTGTCACCATGACTGTGTGAAGCAGAGCCCCTCTAACTGAGTGAAACAGGCAACCGGGGCTAGGAGTGAAGCGGGCTATATTATATCACACAACTTTGGGGTTGTTGTTTCTACAATATTCTGAGGAATGAGATTGCTTTATTTGTACTTATATATTTTCTGGCAGAGTCTCACTCTGTTGCCCAGGCTGGAATGCAGTGGCATGATCAGAGCTCACTGTAGCCGTGACCTCCTGGGCTCAGGCGATCCTCCTGCCTCAGTCTCCTGAGTAGCTGGGACAACAGGTGCACACCACCATTCCTGGCTGATTTTTCTGATTTTTTGTACAGAGAAGATCTCACCATGTTCCCCAGGCTGGTCTCGAACTCTGGGGCTCAAGCAATCCTCATGCCTCGGCTTCCCAAAGTGCTGGGATTGCAGGCGTGAGCCACGGGGCCCAGCCAAATACAATGACTCTACCTGGACCAGGTATATCCCCTATAGATGTTCTGCCCATTCTGTAGCAAGCCTACTTTCCAGCCCTGGAGAGGGACACACACATTGAGTTGTATGACTCAAAATTCCCCCAGGAGAAGCCTTCTATCCCAAGAAACATCACCTTCTTCTGGCTGCCTCTCCACTCCTCTCCAAACATGTTTGTGGGCATTCTTGGAAGACAATTGTGGGAGTCCCTGGGCAGCCAGGACTTACTTCCAGGACCCTCCTCCCAGGAAGCTCAGGCCCAGACTCCGGCTCCCTTGGGGAGCCATCCCGTCCTTAGCTGGCACCCTGGCTCTTCTCCAGCCCCCTCACTGGCTTCAATTCACTGCCAGCTTTTCTGAAAAGCCAACGGTGGCTCGCCTGCGTACCCATTAGAGATGCTGCTCTCTCTCGTATTCATAGGAAACACTCGTTCTTCTGCTTCCTCTAGTTCTCTTGCCTTGCATCCACCACTTTCCACTGAGAGCCAGAAGCTGGAATCTGACATCAGTCCTGCAGTTCCAAAGAATGATCTCACATATTGTATCGCCTGTTTCAACTCAGGCCACTCCTGCGCAGATGCTTCCAGCTAAAACTTGTGCATGTTCCACTTCTGATTTTCCAGAATGTCCTTGTTGTCAGTTTAAGCCTGCCCCCTCCTGTTATTTTTAGATGTGATTTTACTCTTTGTAAAAAGCCAGGAGTGGGGAGTTTTGGTGAGGACGGAAGGAAAAAAAATTTTGTCTTTTTAATTAAAAGCAGATGATAAAGACGACTCGGTCGTGGAAAATGATAGGAGTCAATCTGCCTCTGGCTCCTATTGGTGCATTTTCTCCAACGGCCTCCACTGAACAGAGCAGCAACAATGCTAATCAAGTCTCTTCTGCCTTTTCTGGAAGACACATGTTACCTAAGATGTCTACAGGGATTCCATTAAAAAAAGAAACTGCATATGTTGCTGGGTGCCATGGCTCACGCCTGCAATCCTAGCACTTTGAAGCTGAGGCGGGAGGATCACTTGAGCCCAGGAGGTCGAAGCTGTGGTGAGCTGTGACCATGCCACTGTACTCCAGCCTGGGTGACAGAGTGAAACCCTGACCAAAAACAAAAAACCCACAAACAAACAAAAACTTCTATCTTCATATTGGCAGGGAGAAGCCCGAGGAAGGTCAAGGGAGTGACTGAGATGTTCCAGCCTACTGACACTAAGTCTCTAGTCCCCCCTTCCAAATGCCATGCCTGACTATTGAGCCTAGGTTTCTCAGCTGCCCTAGTATTCAGAATAGACGAGAACTCCTTCAAGCGAGGCACCCCTGCCCTGTGTATTCTGCTCCTCGAGTCCTCAGGAACAAGGGGGTATGGCATGCGCAGATGAATATTCAGGCAGTCATTGGCTTTCAGTCATTCTCCCATACCATCTTATTGCTTACCACCTTGCCAGCCATTCTGTTTTTTCTCTCAACTGAATGTAGCCTTATGCCTACCCGAGGGCTTAGGCAGTTTGTTTGCTTGCCTGTTCATTAACTCAAGCACAGTCTAATTCCAGATGTTTTTTTGAGTCAGAGTCTCACTTTGTTGCCTAGGCTAGAGTGCAGTGGATGGCTACCACAGCTTCAACCTGCTGGGCTCAGGTGATCTGCCTCAGCTTCCCAAGTAGCTGAGACTACAGGTGCATGCCACCACACTTGGCTAATTTTTTGATTTATTGTAAAGACGAGGTCTCACCAAGTTGCCCAGGCTTGTCTCAAACCCCTGTTTGCTCAGGCAAACCTCTTGTCTCGGCCTCCCAAAGCACTGGGAATATAGGCGTGAGCCACCACACCTGGCTAATTCCAGATTTTCTTGCAAGACTTCATTTAGATTCAGTCTTCAAAGTTGCATGATTAAACGTGTTTACAGTTAAAGGTATGCTACAATTATGTGTAATTCAAAAGTCCTGGTCTCTGTCCTCAGGTAACTTACACTCCCAACAGGACACAGCATTTGTTGTGGTGACAGCATGAAATACAGTTGTGTGCTGTCAGACTCTTACCTTTCTTCCTTGCTCCTCTAAGTGCAAGCAGGCCATGGGGCTAAAGTGACTAAATGGATTGATTACAGGCGATCAATGAGAGTAAGCCAGAGAAGTCCTAATGGTGACAAACTCAA
>CAUYQG010258155.1:0-28812 GCA_963574415.1 Tarsius wallacei
ACTATATATTTATTTCTATTAACCTTGTTTCTATCCCTATGTTCCTATATTTTCTTAACTAATACTATTATATATCTCTTATCTTACTATGTTACCTTATCTTGCTATCTTACTATTAATATTCTAACCTCTATCCTTACAATATCTTAATCTACTTGTTGTCTCAATTGGTTGTTTTCCCCCAGCTCTCAGCTGAGGGCCTGTTGTTTATGAGAAAGAGGTTGACTCAGCAGGAGACCTGTTGTTTGCCAGAGGTCGACTCGTTTTCCTCGGCTTCCTGCTGTTACTGAAAAACATCTTTACACACCCTAAGGGGCACCTTTTTGCTACCATCTCACCTCCATTATGCTTATGTATAATTTCTTGCTATCAAATGCCATCGTTCATCTGCGCATCTATTATCTCAATTAAAGAGGGAACATTCTCAAGCCTATGCATGCAATCCTTCAAAGTTAGGGAAGGTCCGTCGACAGGATCCATGGGGCTTTGCCTCCGTCATGGCCGCATTTCACTGGGGCCTTGCTCCCAGCCAGCATTTTTCCTGTTTTCAGGTCCCTTTTACCTTACTTTTCCTAAGGATTGCGGCTCCTGGCATAAAATTATAAGAAAGATGATCAAAAAGTCATTATTTAAAGATTACCAATAATTAGAGAAATATTAGTATCATATTTAAAAAATCAATAGCACTCTTGCATATCATTACTAAAGAGAAAATATAATTGTGCAAAGATTCATTTATAATTAGAGTAAAATTGCTGGTGAGCCAGGAGCAGTGGCTCATGTCTATAATCCCAGCAGTTTGGGAGGTGGAGGTGAGAGGACTGTCTGAGTCTAGGGGTTCGAGACCAGATTTGGGAAATTAATGAGACCTCATCTCTACAATAAATAAAAAAAATTAGCCAGGTGTAGTGGCACACACCTGTGGTTCCAGCTACTTGGAAGGCTGAGGCGGAAGGATTGCCTGAGCCCAGCAGGTGGAGGCTGGGGTGGCCGTGAGCATGCCACTGCACTCTGGCCTGGGCAACATTGAGACTCTGACTCAAAAAAAAAAAAATTGCTGATGAAATGGGACTGTTTTAGCAAGGTATATCTATCTATCTATCTATCTATCTATCTATCTATCTATCTATCTCCAGTATGAAGAAATATATGGATCATAATTTGCTTCCAGATTTATTTATGTGTAGTACAATATTAATCAAAGTCCCAGCAAGTATTTTTTAAACTAAAGAATATTATTGTATTATTTAGTTCATTTGGTAGAATAATTAGAAAAATAATTATAAGTAGAAAAATAGTAATACAAGATAATGTGTTAAAACATGCTATTAAGGTACAGAATAAAAGCAACACAATATAGAAACAAAAAAAACCAAATGTACAGATAGAGCAACTACAAAGTCTAAATACATAAGAATTGATTTGTTTGATGTAACAAATCAGTTTAGGAAACCACTCATTCTTCCAAAAAATAAAAATTATTTAAAATTGCACTTAACGTCATTTACTAACATAAATGTAAGATGAAATACAATTCAAAATCAGCTAGAGAGGCATCATGACATAGTGATTAAGTGATGACTGCTTTGCTTCCAGTTCTATATTCTCTTCGTGCGAGTTACTAAGTCTCCCAGGGCGTCACTTTTCCTAACTATTAAACAGGGGTAATAATAATGACTGTTGCATTATTGAGAGGATTAAATAAGTACATATGTAAAGTACTTAGAAAATTGTAAAAAAGTAAAGTCCCGACAAGGTTAGAAATAATACTATTATACTTCCTTATTATATATATTGTTATAGATGAAAGAGATGCGATGATTAAAAATAAAAAAGTTAACAGTAAAAAAAAGAGAGCTATTTATTTCATCTCCAAATGTGAATGGTATTGCTAAGATTAACAGGAAACTAATAAATCGTTAAATTGAAAGGTGTAAATTTAACAACTCTCAAATAGAAAAATGTCAATAATCAAAAATGAAAATTTAAATGAACAAAATGAAAAATTATGAAAACAAAATTCAAAGAACAAGTAAGAAATTATATAATTATCAGTTAAAACAATTTTTTTGAGTCAGGATCTCACTCTTGTTGCCTAGGCTGGAGTGTAGCGGCACGATCATGGCTCACCGCAGCCTCAAACTCCTGGGCTTATGTGACCCTTCTGCCTCAGTCTCCTGAGTAGCTAGGACTACAGGTACGTGCCACCATGCCTGGTTAATTTTTTAAATTTTTTTTTTTTTTGTAGAGATAGGGAATCTCACTATGTTGCCCAGGCTGCTCTTGAACTCCTAGGCTCAAGCAATCCTCACACTTTGGCCTCCCAAAGTATTGAAATTATAGGAGTGAGTCACTGCACCCAGCCCATAATTATTAAATTAAAAAATTAAAGCCGGACAGGCTAGGTGGCTCAGCCTGTAATCCCAGCGCTTTGGGAGGCCGAGGTGAGAGGATTGCCTGAGCCCACGGGTTCAAGACCTGCCTGGGCAACTTGGTGAGACCTCATCTCTACAATAAATCAAAAATTAGCCGGGCGTGGTAGGGTATACCCGTAGTTCCAGCTACTTGGAAGGCTGAGGTGGAAGAATTGCCAGAGCCCAGCAGGTCGAGGCTGCAATGGCCGGGAGCAGCCACTGCACTCCAGTCTGAGTGACAGAGTGAGACTCCAAATAAAAAACAATTAAATTAAATTAAATTAAATTAAATTAAATTAAAATAAAAAATTAAAGCCCAAATATATTAAATTAATATTTTATAGCTAATAGATTATGTGCAAAAACAGAAAAAATAAAAAAGAAAATAAAAATTTTTCATTTATACTTAGAAGAACATTTGAAGAGGTCAACATTTTAAACTACTTAAATATTGAAGTTTCAAAAAATTGACGATATTTAAATCTCGCTAGAATGGAGAATCTAAATAAATTGTTCATGTATGAACAAATCCTGATATAACAGAATATTGTTTTGTAAAATATATGTATCAAAATCTTTAAGGATATTTACCTTTGAGCCACTAATTCCATTCCTAGTTCTCTAATTTAAGGAAATGAATAAAGATGTGAAATAAGAGTTTGGCATAAAGATGCTCAGCATTGCATTATTTATGTTAAAATAAAAGAAAACTGACAATATACCCAACATAAAGGTATGGTCAAGCAAATTATGGCTTATCCATATATTAGCATATTATTCAGACATTAAAAATTAGTTTACAAAGGCTACTAATTGTAAATAATCTATTACCAATGCTCATTTAACCAACAGAAATTCCATAATAAATACAATCTCAAGAAAGTATATTTGAAAAATCTATAATACAAAGAGTTTTAAAGGTAACCTCTATGGATCCATTCTTTTTCTTAATTCTAACAGCAAGATAGTGAACTACCCAAGAAGTAAAAAAAAAGCCATTTAGTAAAACAAAGCATTATATACTTTAGGAATATATTCATATGCAATAAAGCTATGTTTTAAAGGCGAGAAGAATCATGTATAAAAACTATATGGTGGAGGTTTATTGTTGGGGGAAGGAGAGTTTACTGAGAGGTGGTTGTGACAAGAATAAAGACATATAAATAGGATGTCATTATGTAGTTCCAGCTCTTAATCTGGATGATGGGTTCATACATGCTCTTTGTGGTTTTGCTCTATAATTTATATATGCTGTGGCTATTCTTGTCTTTATCTCACATGTAAAATCATAAGTTACCAGGCATAAAAGAAACAATATATCTCAGAAAGATATAAAATGAATAAAGTTTGGTTATTGCCTTTTAGAAATAAACAGTCATTCTTAGCTAGTGCCACCACTGACTTCTCTGAACTTTCTCTATCTGTCGAATAGGTTTGCATACTCTCAAAATTTGTGGTGAAAAAGACCTCAGACAATTGGAAAGCAATTTTATGCAAAGTTGTTTCCCACTATTCCTTTCCAGTAATTTAAGGAGTGGCAGACTAGTTGGATAGGAATGACAAGAAGAAGATGCTGATAAAGTTATCGTACAAGACACAGCCATAATTGGGATGTGCTTGCAAGACCTTTGCTTCTAGGTCTGCAGTCCCATACCCTTCAACAGAGAGGAGAATCATATTTGTAAATATTGCTGAAGGAGCATAAGAGGATTATAGTTACTGACCCTGTCACATTTATCAAAAAACTCGATCCTAAGCTGATGGATCTAAATATAAATACAATGATGGATTCAAACAGATGTTTACAAAGTAATCTTTATTTACACACATGCACACACACGAGTACACACACACACACACACACAGACACTCATACACACACTTTTCCCTTAAAATAAAGACACAATAAAGCAAAGGAAAACAATAATCAATGACCTCTTATAATGTAGCAGCATTATCATTACATGCATTTTTTTTAGCCTTTTGCCTCAAGCTAGGCATTAAGCTATGTTATTTTAAAAGTACATACAAAAGGAGGCAAGCCCAGGACAAGAGGTAAAATTCAAATGTCTTGAGTATTTGGTAATAAGAATTAAAGGTGTGAGAAGTTCAAAGAGAATATAACTATTATAAATTGCAAGATGTTATGTATTTATGCACAGAAGATTGTATCTGTAGAGAGTCCAATATTATTTTCATAACCCTATTTTCACTAAATCTCTCCAAAGATTTTCCAGAAATTAGATGTAACATTTGCTTACAATATAGTAATTGTAAGAATAAAGCATGTATTTACATTGTTAATTTAATAGTCTTTTTACTCTCCCCTCCATAGCAAAATATTCCAAATACAGTCCTCAAGTTGAATAGTAGGTACAAAACCAATGACATATTTAAATAACTTGGTCTTTCACATTGGCAGGGAATCAATAATTTTTTCTATTGACTAACTGAGCAATTCGCTCATTTGTTCAAAATAAAATATCCCTTACCTTTTAAATTCTGCTAAGTGTCTGAAATCCAAGAAAAGCTAAAAAAAATGATTATTACCCTTTGGGGTCCAAGTTTAATTGAGAAACTGGTTTCATCTTAATGCTATGAGTACTGCCATAGCAATATTTGGGGATAAGAAAAAGAACTTCATCAAACTTCTGCACATTTTGAAACCTAATATATCTATAAATTCAGTTATTTTTATAATGATGAGTTTCATTATGAACAATTCTTGTAATTATAAAAGGAAGAACAGTAGAAATAAAAGATGAGGACAAAGAAGTTTCCCCCACTGTTTTTTTTTTTTCTTAAAAAAGGGATAATCTTACTGTTTGAAGTACTTTATTTCTATTGTAAGAAAATGCAGATCAGCAAAACTGGCATACTAAAACGTCAGCTCAGTCATCTTTTCCATGTCTGCCCCACACTGTCTGCTGCTTTGCAAGGTAGAAAAAGCTAATATAGTGGCTAGAGCTAAATTAGACTTCTTAATTGACATTTTACTTTCATTCAAAATTAGGCCAGCACATGTTTAAAAATCCTTTTTTACTTTGAATGAATTAAAGGACAGCACGTAAAGGCTTCTAAAGATCAGAATCGGTAGTGAAGGACAAGCTCACCTGAGCTTTTCCCCAATTTGGCAACTGCTACCTAAAGTGTGTGGAGTTGAGAAAAGCCGATAGCCTATCCGTCTAGGCCTTGAAGCCCGAACTAAGTATCCTGTAAATTAAACTTTCTTGAGTCCCCCCTGTGTTGTCTGTCTCAGTGTTTCTCAAACTTTGGGTCCCAGGACCCTATAACACTCTTAAAAAATGAGTAACCTGAAGAGCTTTGGTTTATGTGGCTTATGCTTTCCAAAGAGCTTTTAATCTATAAATATTATTCTATTTATATGAATCACAATAAAAATCAAAGCTAAAAAATGTGTAATATGCTTATTCATCTTAACATATCAGTAATAAACACATAATATTTTAGTACATCTAAGACATTCTAATAAAAAATAACTAAATCTTTCAAAACAAAAATAATAAGTGGCACTGTATTAAATTGCAAAATCTCCATAACATCTGGCTTTAATAGAAAAGAGAGCCGGGCTCAGTTGGTGGCTCAGCCTGTAATCCCGCGCTTTGGGAAGCTGAGGTGAGTGGACTGCCTGAGCCCGCGGGTTCGAGACTCGCCTGGGCAACTTGGCGAGAACTCATCTCTACAATAAATCAAAAATTAGCCGGGCGTGGTAGCGTGCGCCTGTAGTTCCAGCTACTTGGAAGGCTGAGGTGGAAGGATCGCCGGAGCCCAGCAGGTCGAGGTTGCAGTGGCCGGGAGCGGCCACTGCACTCCAGTCTGAGTGACAGAGTGAGACTCCAACTCAAAAAAAAAAAAAGAAAAAAGAAAAGAGATGGATTCTCATATATGTTTCTGCATTCAGTCTACATTCCTTTGTTGTTTTGATTGAAAGATATGTAGAAAATCTGGCCTTACATAGAAATGTAATTAGAAAGAGAGAATTGTAATTGCCTTTTCAGATAATGTGGGAATTTTTCTTTGGTACTACACCAAAACTCAACAAATATCACCTTCTTACAGGTAAACTGCAGTACGCAATCTGACATCCCATCAAGAAATTTTTATTCTGTTTTTTAAAAAATTCATTTGCCTAACTTGTACTTTGAATGACTCTTTAATCTCTTCTGATAAGTTTTCAAATATTGGAAAGTTGTTTAGCTCATAGTGGCAGACACCTTGAATTTCTAAAATCCTAATTTTTACTTGAAAGCTTTACTTTATCATTGGCAATAATTAATATCCACTGTCTTCCCTGAAGCAATAGGTTCATTTTACTTTTTCCTGAGAAAATATCTACCAAATATCCAAATCTAAATAACACAGTCTGTCAGACATTCTTTCTAGTAAAAATAATTTTCTGTGAAAAAGTTACTAATTCCACTTTTGACTCAGGCAACCATATATGTTCTTTTTTCTTGAGGTAACCATTGTACTTCAATATGACACAAAAATGCTTCATGAGGATTTCCCATTTTGTCACATAGAGTATTAAAAAGGCATGTACTCAAGGGTTTAGATTTAATAACAGCATTACATTTTACAGCTTTATCAAGAGCATTCTTAGGTAACACTGCCATTTTGTTTGCTTGTTTCCTCTTTCAGTGTCTGACAGTAAAATATACAATGACTTTTAGCACAATTTGGTTCCACTGTCTTGATTTATGTTAACATTTTAGCAGTTTTACCCATCACTGCTTTTGCACTAACCAGGCAAAAATGGAAAAGGCAAATCACATCTTAGTAATATTATAATAATAGTTCTGACCCTATGGTCTCCTAGAAAGCGTCTTGGTCCTCTCATTGGCCTGTGAACCACACTTTCAGGACTGGTATTCTATTTGAAGGATCAGACATGGGGCCGGCTAGCTACTTTAGGCTATACATCGTCCAAAGTGGTTTTCAAAACATGAGCTTAGGAGTTTGGACTGTACAGTCAAGAAAAGGGAAAAAAAATGAACTTCTAACAGAATCTTGCAGGAGGTGCTTTTGGGGAACACACACAAAATCACTGTGATAGAGAACTATTCTCTGAAGCAGGCATGTTATCAATAATTTCCGCTATCCTTCTTTTAATTCAGACACTGAATTGCTGTTTGGCCCTCCAAGTACTCTCTTGATTTATCAGAAAAGAGATGTTTTATTAGTTTCTTCCTTTTTTAAAAAGAAAGAAGAAAACAAAAGAATAAATGAGAAATTTTGTGAATGGAGATGGTTCTAACCAGGGCTTGCCACAAAGTCAGCTACCCTTGTTTCTGAAACTCAAAAGCATTTCAGAGATTTATAGTTGAACACAAATATCACTCTATCTGTGCAAAGATTGATGATTTGAATAATATCAACTATAAATATGAATAATGAACAATGCAATTACTTTAAAATCTTCTTAACTTTTAATAATCATGATATCTTATTTATGATTTAGGTTCATATTGCCCTGCCATATAAATGTAGAAATTTGGTCAAGGTAGCATTTGTTTACAATTGTATAGCATTTACAATGTGCCAACCATACATATATGAGGCTTTCCTTTACATAGATTTAGTCATTTAATCCTCTAAAGACCTTAAAAGATAGAGATTTTCATTTTTCTTACTTTATAATGAGGAAACCAAGACAGAGAAGTTTGGTAACATTTAGTCTCATAGCTAATAAGAGGCAGTGCCCAGATTTGAACATAGCAGTCCAGACACTTAACACTATGCCAGAAACAAGACAAACCCTAAAATGGGTTTTCTGCAGGCTTTTCTTTTAGTAGATTGTCTTCTTTATGGGTTGTCTTGATTCTTTACAAAATTGTATACATTTTGAAATCATTCCTGAGCAGAAATTGCAATCATTGTGTAGATTCATTTCTAAAATTCTTGGCAGCGTATTTTAAAGTAAACACAAAATCGAACAATTATCTTTTTTTATACCAATATGATAAGCAAGTTTATTTAAATAATTTTTTCAATAAGTGCAATGGTTTGGGTGTGTCACTCAAAAGTTCATTTGCTGGAACTTTAGTTTCTCAATGCAGCAGTATTGGGAAGTGGGCCCTAGTGGGAGGTATTTGGGTCATGGGGTGCCACCCTCATGAAGGAATTAATGCCTTTCTTGGGTGAGTGGGTTTGTCTTGGGGGAGAATACATTGGTATAAAAAGCTAGTTAGTCCTTAGCTTTCTCCTGCTTCCTCTTTCACTGTGTGGTACCTTCCACGATGTTATGAAGCAGTATGTGGCCCTTGCCAGATGTTGGTACCATGCTCTTGAACTTTCCAGCCTCCAGAACCATAAGCCAAAATAAACTTCTTTCCTTTATAAATTATCCAGTCTATGATATTCTGCTATAGAAACTGAAAACAAACTATACAGTAAATGTTTGCTCTTTAATATCATAATAATTCTTAGTTTTTGCTTTTTTTTATTTTTTGCTTTGTGTTCTGCCAAGGCAAGACATTGAAAACTGTCATCAGATAGTTAGAGTTCCTAGAACCATAGTAACTCATAGAAACCATAGAATCATAAAAACCATAGCACTCAGCTTTTATTATGTCCCAAAATACATGACTGATAAGGTCCCTGCCTATTAATAACTAGCTCTCTCTGAGGCTTTTTTTTTTAATGGAAAATATTTAATGCCAATAATAAAATCCAGTTTTCAAGTAAAAATGATAATTTTGGAAAACTAGACAGCATACAAATACTTAAAGAATTTTATGATGAAATCAGTGGTGGTAATACCGAAAGTAATTGTTTGAAGTGGTGTAATGAATGTGTTAACATCTGGGAGATTCTTATAACCCAGTGAATCAGTATTTTCTAAACAGCCAATGCATGATACCAGTACAAGAAAGACCAATAAATTTCAATGCAATGCAGCACAAAAAGTCACTGATATTGTTTCAAATCTGCCAATCTTTGTGAAGTTACTTGTTGATTTTTTTCAGTCATAAAGGCATATTCACAACTGTATGAAAAGATGGTTAAAATACCTCTCCCTTTTTTAGTTACATATTTGTGTGAGGCTTAATTTTCTTCATCTATTTCAGCCATAATAAGCTGATTTTTAATGTGAATCCCCTTCCAAATGGAGATGTATCAAAAATGTCAAGTGGGTATATTTACTCTGACAAACTGACCCCCAATTTCTAATAATTACTGTTGCCTTTCCAAAAAATTGAAACCTTTCTCAAGACTATTGAAAAATAAACAAATCACAATAACAGACAACATAGTAAAGTAAACATTATGCTGGACTAAATCTGGAGCCACGCATTTTATTTTAACTTCTTGTGAAACCTTAGCAAAATTACTTTATCTCTCTGTGCCTCAGATATCTCTTCTATAAAATGGGTTAATACCAACCTCATATGACTGCTGCACATATTCAATGAAATAATAAAAGTAAAAGTGCATTGTGACTTGCATGATAACGCACAAGTTTTAAATAAGATCTTTCTAATAGTAGCCATTTTATACGGCTACAACAAGAATTGAGAAAAATGCTAGACTGTAAGCCCCACAAAAGTAAAAATGTTTCTGTTTCAGTTTTTGCTTTATATGAAGTCTTAGCACAATGTCTGATACATAATAGGTACATGACAAATATGCATATTTGTTAAATGAATATATGTAACAAGCAAAATGATCTGTATTAGATTATCTAAATCAGCGGTCCCCAACCTTTTTGACATCAGGGACCAGTTTCTTGAAGGACATTTTTCCCATGGACAAGAGAAGGAGGTGAATGGTTTCAGAAAGATCCAAGCACATAGCACTTATTGTGCATTTCTTTTTCTATTATTACTACATTGTAATATATTATGAAATAATTATACAACTCACTCACTCTTAAAAAAAAAACAGGCACAGACAGAAATAAGTAAAATAATGGGCAGGCCATGAGCAGACTAAAATAAGTGTTGGATTCTGACTTAAAGTCTGTCACCAGATGCAGCTGTATTGAAGCACATCTACTCACTTGCCACTCACTGATAGGGTTTTTTATAAAGAGTCTGCAAGCAGTTGATTTATTATTGTCTCTGTGGAGTCAAACCTCACTGCTAATGTTAATTTATGTTTGCAGCTGCACCCCAACACTATCATCACCATTTTAGCTCCACCTCAGATCGTCAGGCATTAGATTCTCATAGGGAGTGGACAACCTAGATCCCATCCAGGTACAGCTCACAATAGAATTTTCACTCCAATGAGACTCTAATGTTGCCACAGATCTGCCAGGAGGCAGAGGTCAGGTGGTAATGCAAGCAACTGAAAGCAGCTGTAAATGCAAATGAAGCTTCACTCACTGGTCAGCCACTCACTTCCTGTTGTGTGGCCCAGTTCCTAACAGGCCACAGGATCTGAAGTAGTTGGTGGCTTGGGGGTTGGGGAACCCTGACCTAAGTAGTCTCTTAGGTCGATTCTATGAATAAAACAAAAATTATTTCTCTACACTATCCCAAATTCTAATCACAAGTCAACTTTTTAATTAAAAAGGTTATATTTATCTGTGTGATTCTTATTTTATCCCCTACTAATCTGTAAGCTGCATGAAGACAGGACAGTGTCTGAATGTTTCTCTAATTAATTCCCAGTGCCTAGTCTTGGAGAGATTTGTTGAATAAAGCCAATTAATTTTAAAGGATAAAAAGGCAATGCTTCTCATGGCAGTAATATACTAAAGAGTAAGCTATCAGGCACCATGTCAGCAGCCTTAAATTAGCAACAACCCTGACAGGCAACAATGCATTAGTTATCTGCATGCCACAAACACTGATGAAAGATAAGAGAACATTCTTCCAGGGTTGTCTCTCATTGCAGGTGGGGTGTAGGAATTTCAGAGGAAGCTGTGTTATCATGCACACTTTTCTACTGGGATGGAACAGCAGGCACACCAAAAACTAGCCTTCACCATTAGAGACAGCATCAAAGGGGACAGTCCCAGGAGATGCTGCAAAAAAAAAAAGTGGTACAGTACTAGCATTCCTTTTTAAGTGGGTACTTTAAATGTATTTGTATACTAGGCAATCCTTTATCTACTTGCCCTCCTTTGCTGGAGACCAGAAAGTTGATAATAAATATTTTTTAAAAATTTTTTTGAAAGTGTTCTGCTTGGACCAACTTTGGAACTGCATATTAGGCCCAGTGTCATGGAGACAAAACAGAAATGCAGTCTTTGGATGCTGCAACCGCGTTGAGCTTTTGCCAGCTTAGGCTGCTAAAGAAGGAGAAAAAAGGACTGCCAGAGCTAAGAAAATTTAATACCTTGGAGCTGATATATATAAGGTATTATTTTGTCTTTTTGACAAGGTCCGGTGCTATTTTTACCCAAGTTGATACAGGGGTTAGGTTAGGATTTTAGAAAGAAATGGTGATTTATTTTAAGTACTGTTTGTGTAATAGCAGCTCCCTCCCCACCCACTCCTGCCGTGTTATTCATTGTCCTAATGTAAAAATGCCCCCTTCTTTGTTATTTTCCTTAAAAATACAAACCAGTAAGTATCTCCTTGATAATCACCCTAACAAGTCCCCAATTGTTTGCTGGAATTCCTTCCTCCTGCATCAGTGGGTGTGTTTGTCAGTCTCAGTTCCTCCCAGTCCCGAGCCCAGCCTCCCTGCCTCCTCCATCACACGTGTTGTTTTTCATTTAAATGAACAGTTGGATTCTTTTATTTCTTACAAGTGCTGGATTTGCCTTATCGCCCTCATTCCTTTGGGGGTTGCCAATTGGTTTTATCCACGGATGTATCATTTCTCATGCTTCCTTTTTTTTCTCACAAAGAGAAAGAACCTCTCCGTCAACAAACCTCTCCGGAGTGGAAGATTAAAAACCTAGACATCACCTACCTTGCAGCGCTACTCCCAACTGGGTTGTGTAAAACTCAATTAAACGTGTCCCCATTGAATACTGCATTACAGTACATTAAACAGAAAATTCTTCAAGCGTGATGACAAAGCTTGAAACCTTGCCTCAAAGCTGTTCCTTGCAGCTTTCTTTAACATTTCAGTCTTTATGGTGCAAGTCTCCCGTTGACACAACTTTAGTCCAGCCATGAAAAAAAAATCACAGAGCCCCACAGGGATTAAAAGAGAAAAGGGGGAAAAGTGAAGCTGGTCTTAGCACTTCCCTGGAGCCTTTACTGAAACTATACTGCCAACAGACACTCTCAGCTGAAAAGTGTTCTAGAGGTCTGTGGTCTAACAATTAAAAATATAATTTCCCTGTTTTGGACAGGTAGATTTTACAGATTTCCTCCTCTGTCAAGAATGTTGTATTCACCAGAATACATATTAGGAAGACATGTGAGACCTTAGGGTAAAGGATTTATGCAGACTTATATTCACAAAAATTTTAACAGCCCAATGAATACATTAGTCTCTTCAGAGTTAGTCTCTTCAAAGAACAAAAGAGAAATATGATTCCACATCCATGCAAAACTCTTATTAAATATAAACAATGTCTTTCTATTTTTCTTCCTTGTTTTCTTTCAAAATTTTTACTCATAATCTGGGTTGCCAAGAGGCAGTTCTCTACTTAACTCATATAATTGGGTTTTCAAAGCATATTAAGCAACTCACACAGGTTTACAAAATTTAGATTAAAATGTTTTTCATCAGGATTATAGATATTTACCATCCACGCTGTTTTTGGATATTTGATGCATTTCTCTGCTTTTGAATTTTGGCAAATCAAAGCATAACATGAAAGTACCCTATTCCCCGGCCCTAGGCAGCTTTTATTTAGTCTTCAGTCCACTAAATAAAAATGTTGAGAATGAGAAGAATGAACCAGCTTTTTTTAGGCCACCAGGGTATATTTAAAGCATTGGTTTATATTTTTTCTTGATTGCCATTTATTTTATGACTGCAGTGTGATGCTTTCTGTGATATTGTATTTTATCTGAAATTTGATGTTTTATATGAAATGCTATGTAGTATTAGTAAGAGTTTCTTAAGAGATACAATTGTTTTAAGGAGAAACATAACAACCATCTGATTATTCAAAGCTTTTACAATACTTTAATGCAGAGCTAGGGGGCATGGTGATACCAAAAGTTCAATTTTCAGAATTAACAAATTTAGCTATCGTGATTTAAGAAAGAATATGTCTATCTGCATGTATATGTATAGATACATATTCATTGAAGCATATTTATACATACATGTATATGTATATAGGCTTTGAACTACTATCCTTGTCAGAGGCATTTTGTCATACATGTATAATATTTACTTTTACCCTTAGTGTCTTGCTTTAATTCATTGGTGGGGGTAGGGATTCCTTTTTTCACCATCACTGTCATATATTATGGTCTGTAGCATTTTTATCACATAAAGAGAAAGTACTGCCGATTCTGGATTTGCATTACAAGGTTGTAAGCGCTAATATTTAGAACGGATGTGCAGCTGAGGTGGTGTTTAGCTGGGGTTCCAGTAAGATTTCCTTCTCTGGAAACTACTCTAGAAGCCCTGTTACACATTATTTGGGATGCAGCAAGTTAAAAACATGCCATAAAGGAGAGGAGTCTCAGTCTTTTAAGCCCAAGATGACTTTCAAGTTTAATCAACAAATGTATTTGATTATCAGTTTCCAGTTAATTTATTCAAGACAGTTTTCAAAGATTGGCTGATTATTCATAAAACAAGTTATTATGAAGAGCAAACTAAAGAGTTCTGGAAAGGGTTTATCTTTCTTTTGCAACCTCTGTTAGTATCAGGATAAAACAAAAGACATTTTTTTCCATTCCAAATCAGTTGTGCTTCCTAATGAATGCTAGCAGTTATTTAACCCTTATCTCCTGAAGAACTTCAAGAAATAAATCTTTATGTCTGAAGCTTTTATTTATCCTTAGTCTCTATATATCTTTGAGAACAGGGTGGCTTGGTAAGTAAATTCTTATATTGAGCCTTAATTTTAAACTCATGCAAAACTATAAATGAAATTATTATCGTTAGCCTCACAAGATTTAAGTTGTTTGGTCAAATGAAAAGCATAATTCTATAAAATTGTATTTCTGCAAGTGCCTGAAAACAAATTTTGTAGCTGAGTTATTCTATCCTTTAATTAGAGTTTTAAAGACATTTTACAATTTAACTCTCTAAAATCGTCTATATAGATTTTCTGAGAAAAAAAGGAAGACTTATTATAAACAACTAGTAGAAGTGTAATTGTTTGTTTCATGCCACTCCTCTCACATTTACAGCAAAAAATTATTTATTCTTGAATGTTTAAATGAATTGCCCATCCTCTACTATCAGTGGACTCTTTGGCCAGAGAACCAACACACTCCCTCACGTCTCATGTGCTTCCGTTCCAACATTTCTGAACATTTGTTTCAACTAACAGATCAACCACATTAGTTTGTCATAGTTTCAGAGTTGAAGGTTAGGGCATAGCAACCAATTGCTGTTAACTGTATGATTTCTTGTTTCTCAGGATTTTGTTATTTATTTGCTTTTTCTCCCCCCCTCTCTGTTTAATATACGAGCAATCTGGGTTCTGAAAAACTTCTCAAAAATTTACTTTTCAAAAAAGGTATTTCTGGCAATAATTAGCATGCTTCTATAAAATACAGATCAAAATATATTATAAGATTGCTCTTACTGCTTTAACTAATTCATGTAAAGAGTTACCAAAGATACAATATTGTCTGGTCGTGTCCACTTTCACAGTCCTCTAATTAAGCCTAAGTGTACCACATTCCTTTAAGATCCATCTCCTCTGATATATTTTATTCCTGTTCTCAGAACTCTGGCTACTATTACCCATTATTTCTCCTTTAAATAATTGTTTTACCTCTTGGCCATTCATTTGTCTTTCTGGTTATTCCTTTCATAGCTTCAATTGCCTATTAACTGATATAATAATGCTGATATTTTTCATGGCTTTGGCTGTTTTCATCCAGGGATTTCAAAGTACATTTAAGATAGCTCCGTTGCTTTGTGGAAGGCAATTAATAAGACAAAGAGAAATAAAGACCCGAAAAGTGAAGAAGCCCATGTATATTCACACACCAGCATCAATGGAAAATCTTTAAATTCATTCATCTTTGAATCAGTTTGGTTAGGCAGTCAAGAAGATTACTGAAAGATTGGAGGTGCAGGAAAACCTGCTGATCCAATCTGCTTTGATTTCTAGAGACTGATTGTGGTCACTAAGATTCAAAGGTCACTGAAATACAAAAGCAAAAGATTTTGACTTGTGTCCTTCCTTTTCTAACAAAACTCTTTCAGTTAAAATGTCTCTTGATAAAATATTAAGAAAGGGTTGCAGACTGTCTTAATAAAACCATTTTCTACTTTTGAGGAATGCATCCTTACAGATGTGAAGAAAATAACCCAAATGTCTAATAATAGGAAAATGGATTTTTTAAATGGTGGCATAGTCATCGGTTACTAAAACAAACAAACAAAACACTACTGAAACACAAAACAACATGAATGAGTCTTTAAACATGTTGAGCAAAAGAAATAATAAAGTGCATGATTTCATTTTTTTTAGATGAAGTTTAAGAATAGACAAAACTAATCTATGTTAATATAAATCAATAGTGGCTGCTTTTTGGAACATGAGAGATCTTTCTGGGGTGATGAGTATATTCTGTATCTTGTTTGTACACTTAAAATGTGCACATTTAATTGTATGCCAATCTTAACTGAAAAAGACAAATTAGAGAAACTAGAATTAATTGTATTGAGACTTTTCTTCTGAAAATGCTCTATTTACTTATAAAGTAATTTATTTCCTACCTTTTGGTATTTTTTCAAAATGTTTGTTTAGATTCAAACCATTATGTGCTGAATTGTTTTATTAATTTGGAAGGCAGTCAAATTTTATCATGATTAAAAGATAAATAAATACCTGGAAGGAAATGAACATCATTATATTTTTAGGTAACGTTGTGTTGTAGACAAACCTAACTCTATCCTTCTCTAGCTATGTAACCTTGGCCAAAACATATTCTCAGTTTCTTCATCTGTAATAATTATAGCCACCCACACAGAACAGCTATGAGGAGATAACACACACAGGGTTTGCCTATAGAGTAGGTGCTCAACAAATTTTTGTTTCCCTCTTTTTGTCTTTTAACTTCAAATATTTTATTTCTGTATAGAAGAGTAGATGTTGAGTCATGTATACTTCCCATGTAGTTCAGTTTGGCATGGCTGAAAACTCAGTAGTTATGAAAAATAAGGTAGCTATTGTATAATACAAAATCTCATAAGAATAGAGAAACATTAACAAGAAAGCCATCAGCATATCACACCCCTTAAATATGAATATATTAAATATAGATTGTTTTTTTTTATTACTTTCGAATCCAATCTATTCTCTCTACTTTACACTTAAGAAACTAGGGCAAGCCGGCTCGGTGGCTCAGCCTGTAATCCCGCACCTTCGGAGGCTGAGGTGAGTGGATTACCTGAGCCCGCGGGTTAGAGACCCGCCCGGGCAACTTGGTGAGACCTCATCTCTACAGTAAATCAAAAAAATTAGCCAGGTGTGGTAGCGCTCTCCTGTAGTTCCAGCTACTTGGAAGGCTGAGGCAGAAGGATTGCTGGAGCCCAGCAGATCGAGACTGCGGTAGCCGGGAGTGGCCTCTGCACTCCAGTCTGAGCGACAGAGTGAGACTCCAACTCAAAAAAAAAAAAAGAAACTAGGGCAAAAAAAGGGATAGGAGACGAAAAAAGCCAAGCATTCATTTATTCACTCAATAAATAGTTCTTAAACATTTACTATCAGCCAAGCATCAATCCAAACTCTGTTTCTAGAGATATATTCTAGAATCAAGTATTATGTATTCTGGAATCAGAACACAAGTAAATGTTTAAGGGAGATGCTGTTTGTGGAATGTTCACTAGGTCAAAGTCTTCCAAAATTTTCAGTATTTTTTTTCTCAAGTTCTGTTAGCATCTGAATAGAAGCAAACATGATAATGATCTCCTTCTGGCTTTTGCAAGCAAGGAAGATTCTTCTATTGACACAGGCTCTAGGATTGGTCTTGAACTTCCAGGAGCAGGGAGTTCCCGTTAAGAGTCATGGCCTTGAAGATTTACTCCTCCTCTCTGTCTTACCAAGCCAAAATTTTCTGACCTGCAAGAACGTGGTTTTGGACTCATCTGTTTTCTTAAACATTTCCTGGTTTGGGACATAATACTGATATGGTGGAGAGAGATAGTGACACAGAGATTTATTTGCAACGGAATTGTATGAGGTAATTATCAAACTATCCATTTAATCTCTGACAATAATGGGTAGTGTACTGATGTCACAGGCCAGGACTTTAATGATCAGAAATGTACTGGTAAGTTATGGGGGAAAGCTCAAATAATTTGTCACAGAAAAATTAGTAATTTTCAGTGGTCAATAAGAAAAACCCAGAGCACATACTTTCAGCAACCAAGAGGGTTGCACGAAATCTCTTGTTTTCTCAGTTGCTTCTATGTAAGGAGGTAGGGAGATGCCTGTGTGTGTGTGTGCATGTGTGTGCGTGCGTGTGTGTGTGTGTGTGTGTGTGTGTGTGTGTGTAAACTTTGATCTCTGAATCAGTTTATTGCTTATTTTTAGCCCCTTAAGCAAAAATGTTAGCTCATAAATACAGGGATTACTGTGTGTTTTGTCACTCCAGTGCTTAGAAAATTATCTGGCACATAGTAGGCCCTGAATAAATACTTGCTGAATGAATGAAGAAATAAATTAAGGCAAGAAAGAAAGAAACAAAGAAAGAAAGAGAAAATGAATGAATGAATGAATGGAAAGTAGTGATGGGTTCAGTTTGAGCTGTGCTATTTGTTAGCTTTATGCTTTGAACAAGTCATTTAAACTCTAGGAATCTCAACAGTCCTATCATAAAAGTGAGGATAGTTACACCACTTTTGCAGGATATTGTCAGTATTTAATGATTCAGTGTCCAGAACAGTGCTTTGTTTGCAATGTGTACTGATTGTAGGTAGACTCCCTTCTTCTTCTATAGGCACTCCCCTGATCCTATAATGGTTTAATATGTTATAGTAGAAAGTTGTGTGAATTGTACGATTCTATGATAAAATGTTCTAATGGTGACTTTTAAATAAATTGAAATGGATATGTAGCATTGGTTATAACAAAGCATCATCTGTCATTCCAGACTTTTCTAATATCTAAGATCTAAGGTAAGAAAATAAAATGTAACTTTATAATTATTAAGTGTATCTTGATGAAATGAACATGTAGTTAAGAATTTCCTTATGGTTGGAACATTATAAGCAGTGTAATAAACTAACTCAACAAGGAGAGTTTTATGATTTTGAACAAATTCCACTTTTATTCTCAGGATTTTATTTATCAGTACCATGTAAATAAGTTATTCTCAACCTAAAATTTTAGAGTTTATTTGGGAATTTATTTGGATAATAAAACAAAGTTCTTTGGCTTTAAATGGTTGGAAGAAAAAATCAAGTAAACCTTATATCATAGTAAAAGCTGCATCAGAGGACTTTATTTAATGGGGTGAAGAAAATATTTTCTGATTTTTTTTACGACTACAGGGCAGTTCTGACACCATTAGTTTTCTTTCTGTCATAAATATAGACGAGTAGAATTTGACAGGCATCACTATAAAATAGGTTATAGATAAGTTCCGGCATCTCTCCTTCCACACAGACCTTTTACACTCAGTTCTGATAGGGCTGCTTGAATAGAATGACCAAGGTTTGATTTTAGGCTTCTAGGTCACGGTTTCACCTTGACAACAGTTCTTTCATTTCCAGCAGTAACATTTGCTAGGATCCCTAAGGTGCTTTCATTTTTGTAAGTGTAAGAGGGGGGAAAAAAAGGATAGGGGAAAAAAAGATAAATCTTAATTCACATGCTGCAGGACTATCTCTGTGTCTCCAGCACAAAACTTCAAATCCAATCCAAGAACTGGACGTGTATTAGAAGTCTGCAGATTTAAACCTTGTCCACCATGATCAAACTGGATTTATGGAGCATCATAACTCTCCAGACACCATCCAGCAGCTTATTAATTTAATAGACTCCTGTCCATTCACTGATGTTCCTGCCCTGACAGTCTCTCAAGATAAGGCGAAAGCCTTTTGACAGGACAGAGAGCATATATATTTTCTTCTGTTTTCTCATGGATGGGGTTGTCGACAACTTGAAATGTGTGTCTCAGCAAATTTGTTTTTTTCCTTCTCTTTTTTTCCCTCTTTCACTTTGGAGGAAGGATGACAGTGGAAAGCCTCCTGAGAGCTCCAGGGGTCAAGAGGCCTGTGTTTCCCCTAAGTACTTATTTGGCATTTTGTTTTGCAAAATAACAATGACTTGATTTAAAGGCATACACTGGGGGACATTTTTACCATGAAAAGGAACAGCATTACAATTTAATGCTTAATATAAATTAAAAGGTGTTGGAGAGAAAAGAAAAAATAGCAATAAATGATCCCATTAAATAGAGTAGAACAGCATTTCCTTTCCTTTTCTTTTCTTTTCTATAATCCCGTTTGTGGGAATGAGGGGGAGTGCCAAAAAAAAGATAGCACTCAAGCTGTTGTACAAAGACAAAACAGGAAGAACTTTTTAACATTCTTATTTTTTTCCTTTATGATATGCTCATGCTCTAATTGTGTTTGCTATTTGCCTCTAAAATGCAAATAAATTCACAAGTCTCAGCCAGAGAGTGATTATACCAGTATATAGCAAGGTTAACTGTTTCTGTCCCACAGTATATCCTTCTGTCAAAGTCATGTCAGTAATCACCAGACCTTGGCTTCTCAAACTTTGATGTGCACACAAATCACCTGGCATCTTGTTGAAATGCAGCTACAAATTTAGTAGTCTGAATGGGGCCTGTGGTTTTGCATTTTTCACAAGCTGATGCCATATTGCTGGTGGGCAGACCAAGTAGCAAGACATTAGTCAAATTACAAAAACGAAGGAATAATTTAGATATGGACAAACTTTGCCACAGTATCAATGTAAAAATAACTTGAACATATTGTAAAACATTACCAGATTCTCTACATGGCATATAGGGGGTATTCAACTCATATTTCAATGGACTGAAGAACACACAACTCCCACATTTCATGTAATGACCTGTTCTTTTATCATTTTGCTTCATTTTTGTATGTGTGTGAAGATGATTATCTTAATCGCTGTTGAGATCATTAACTTTTAAAGTGTATTTAAGGTTATGCATAAAATTCTCCTTTTTCTAAACTACATTTTCTACTTACTTCATCTTACTAATAGAAAAATATATTTCTTATCTATATCTTTAGTCACAATGCAAAATTATGAGGTAAAAACATCTAATTAGCTATTGTTTCTCCTAAATGATCTTCGCAGACCACTTTATTTGCACTGACAAGGTTAAGATCAAGGCATTTTGGATTTGACAGGTGAAAACATTCAACTGAAAAACTTCACTCTTTAATGTAGAAACCTACACTCAAAATATAGTCACATAACAGAAATTTAGCAGAAGACTTTATTTGCATAATAAAATTAGTTCTGGAATCAAGAGACTCCAAATTATTTGCTATTTTATAGATAAATTATGTATCTTTTTGTGGGGGAGAAGAGGAGAAATATGATATATAACTCATTTGAGAAAATTCATTATGAAACCTTAAATTCCTCATTATAAATATTTGATAAGTATTCTGAAAATGTTAAGTTTTCATAATAAACCTCTGAAACTTCCATTTCTTAAAAGACTGCACAAACGAAAGGTTGCTAAACTGGAAAGCAGTCTTTCCTGAAAATCTTCACTGACAATGGAGACCAGACAATGATGATAAATACTAGATTTCTGAAGGAAAAGGTGGCTTAAAATAATTTATTTTCATTGAATTTCAATGGGAGATAGCTAGAACTACATAAATAGAAAGCTAAGAAGATCTTAACTATTCATACGCAAATGTATGTATTTCTGATCCATTCCCTTGGTTGGGATATTCTTGCTTGTAACACCACGATATGCTATCTAGGTTGACCCCACTGTTGTCTGACATCTTCACAGACTTCAGACAGACTAATGAGAATAGATCTTCTCTGAAGTAATACTTTATGTCACGGCATATAAGGTGACCTTTTAAGTTTAAAAATAGCCTTCAAAAATGGGTTTGGCTTATACATCAATAGTAAAATGAAAAACTTACAATTTCTGGTCTTAGAGCAAAGACTACAGGTCTGGCAGACTTTCCCCCAGTGAAGAGCTGATAACAACAGACACAGTTACTGTTTGACAATAGAATGGATCCAAAAGAACTGCCCGTAATAGTGAGCCAATGTCTTGGCATGGCTGCTGCTTAAATGAAAAAAACAAAAACAAAAACAGAAACAAACAAAAAAAAAACCCTAGGGTGGGACAGCATCTTTTGCATCCATGTAGATGTTAAAGTTTTCAAATTCTTTTGTACACTCTCCTGTTGACTGATGTAGCCCAATATATGCTATGGTATATATGAGGCATTCCAAAGAAATCCTCTTGTTCCAGATTCCCTAGCACTTTAAAAATCTTACTAAAGTATGGAACACTTTTTCAGACTTGGGGACAATGGCCTTGTGGGTACTGGATTCTCAAATGATTTCCACACTAGCAATTTCTGAAATTGAATCAAGTCATACTAGAGTTTATTCTGTTGATTAGTGCATAATAAATTTCATTACATAATTCAAAATTCAGTGGGTGCATACTGTGTTCTGGCTGTGAAGTTGCAGAGGTGAAAAATGAAACCACTGCCTTTGAAGGGTTCATATCCAGCTTGGGACAGTGCACAGCCATGGGAGGAGCTTTCTTCTTGTGGATATGGGGCAGACAAGGCCTTTCGGAGGCACTGACACACACTAAGTCTGGAATGGTACCTGGAAACAATGATAAAGATGGTGAGAAGATTATCAGGCAAAAGCAACATGATGCACAAAGATAGATATGAACAAGCAACGGACAGTTGAGAAACTTGAAATAATGAAGTATAGTTGGAGCACAGGACAATTATGCAGGATGAGTGAGAAATGAGGCTATAAGGGGTACAGTAGTCAAAAAGAAAGATGAGATCATCAGGGGAAAATATAAATGAGAAGAAAGATGACCAGAAAATGCTAAAATTTAATGGATAAACAATAATGGAGACACTTGTCAGTGGCATGGAAGGGGATGACTAGATCAAGCCAGTTGAATGAAAACTTGGCAACAAATAGACCATAGAAGACTTGTAAGACAGTCACTTCAATGGAGTTCTGAAAACAGAAACTGAAAAGGCAAGAAGATGCTGGAATTGAAGAAGTCCAAGAAACAAAGGCAGAAAACTTTGCAGAAGCTTGTGTAAGAAAAGAAGCAGAGAATGCTTCCTGTTAAGGAAGTGAATGATTGCACTTCAGTGATGAATTGATTGTATATATTTTCTTCCACTTCCTTTTACTAAAATGACAGTAGAAACAAAAAAAAAAGAAGAAGAAGAAGAAGAAGAAAAGAAAAGAGAACGATAAGGGCAAAGAGATGGGGCAGAGTATACAATAGAAGTCAACAAAATATTGGAAGCTAAAACATTGATGGAATGATAAATGACACACCTCAGTATAGAAAGTTGAAATCCACATAGTTGAAGAGCAGAAGGCCAAAAAGGAGCAAGCAAATTTATTCCATTCTAACTCAAAATAAATCAGGAAGAAAAGGCATCTAGTACCTTGAAAGGTAAAGTGAGCAGTGTAGCTAAAACTTAAACAGGTATTGTAAGGAAGAAGCTGTCCCTATATGCCCAGTGATTCCTTATAGAGCTAAGTGACATCCCCTTCCCACTCTATTAGGAAATGGAAGTTTAGTCTTTGGAGAACTAGAATAGAAAGGCTTTAGATCCAGGAACACAGGCTCAGTGAAGGGGGATACTAATATGATGCCTGAATTAGAAAAATAAAGGACCACCTATATTTTCAACAATGAGATAGAACATCCTCAATGTACCACCTTGTCCCTCCCTCCCTCGAAATGCTGGCTGCAAGGTTCAAAAATCTTAGGAGACTGAGAAGCTAGCAAAAAAAAAAAAAAATTAAATATAGGGTTTTTTGGGGACCTTATTACCATGGTTGAGTCATCATACTATGATCCTATGCAAGCAAAATCTACCAGTTGATAAGTCTTGCCTGCTCACACTGCTTTTTCATGCAGACTTTAGTGTCCTGCTCTTAAAATATAAAGCAGGCATCTGTGTATCTCAAACCATTTTAGGCAAGCTTCAGCATTAAATACAGGGAGAAGAATAGGCAAGAAAAATAAACTATGCACAAGACACATACCTTCCTAAATATCCTCCGATTTCTATCTTCAGAGAGAAGAAAGAATATACATATAAAAAGAGCAAGAGGATGAAAAAAGGATTATTCTGAGAACAAGAAAGACCTCTTGTAAATTATAAACACTCTAATAAAAAAAATAGCAGCAAAGGTAAATTTTAAAATTTGAGGCCATCTCAGAAAGTCAAGATCCTGAGGTCATGGCATTCTTTGTCTTTTCAAACAAAAGCAAGTGGCCTGTGCCACTGGAACAAAGTAACTAAAGAGTAATAGAAGAAGTAGTCACAGAGGCATCCAAGGGCAGATCATATAGAACCTGTTAAGCCAGGGTAATTACTTTGTAGATTTAGCTCGAGTTTTGGCAAGCTTTTTCTGTAACATACCAAATAAAGTATTTTAGGCTCTGCAGACTGGAAAATCTCTGTCACAACTATTCACCTCTAATGTTACAGTGTAAAAGTGGCCATATATAATGTATAAACAAATTGGTGTGGTTGTGTTTCAATAAAACTTTATTCACAAAAACAGGTGGTGAGCCAGATCTCGCCCTGTGTGTAATTCTTATAATCACTCCAATTGTGATAGGAAGTCATTGGAGATGTATATGTCTGGCCACTTTTTCATTTTCTCTGTGAAACAAAATGTAAGTTATTCTATAACAGAAGATATTAAATATTTGGGAGAGGTTGGGCGCAGTGGCTCACACCTATAATCCCAGCACTTTGGGAGGCCGAGGTGAGAGGATTGCCTGAGCCCACGGATTTGAGACCAGCCTGGGCAACTTGGGGAGACCTCATCTCTACAATAAATCAAAAAATTAGCTGGGCATTGTGGCACATGCCTGTAGCTACAGCTACTTGGAAACCTGAGGCAGAAGGATCGCCTGAGCCCAGTAAGTCGAGGCTGTGATAGCCATGAGGGTGCACTGCACTCCAGCCTGGGCGAAAGATTACAACTCCAAAAAAAAAAAAAAAAAAGGGTGGGGGAGAGAGAAGTCTGAAATGTCACCTTGAAGACTGATTAGTAATATAAATTCAGATTGTCAGGACACATAGACTGAGGGTTCACATCTCCTTGTGGTCAAATGTAGCATAATACTTGTCAGCATTGGTTGTTGTTGTTGTTTTTTTTTCAGTTGTTCTTAGTTGTGGTGCTTCCTTTGCTCTATTTTGACCCCAAGTTTATGAAACATTCAGGTGCTATTCTAAGTACTTCACAAATACGAACCGACCTAACTTCTGCTATTTGGATGTAGCCAGGAGAAAATGGAGAGTTAGATTAACCAAAGTGGGAAATTATCAGGCTAGTAAAGGTCAGAGAGAGAGAGTGGGGAAGAGGGTTAAGAAAGTGATTAGAATGATGGAGCTATGGAATCCAAGCCAGAGTCAATGGACAGAAAACTGATGGTGGTGGGGTGAGTGGATTGGAAGTTCATTTGTGTTGGGAAATTGTTGAAGTCTGATGATGACTGAAGTAAGGCAGATGGTTTACAACTATCTTCTGGAGGAGTGTAGCACCAACATTATGACCTTGATACACAAAGTCTTAGTTTTATTAATGAATGGGCTTAAGCTTAACCTTTGACTCGATAATCTTAATAAAAATCCCAATTTGGTCATATGTCCCTCAGAAATGTGAGTAGCTTTCCGTGATAGGGTCTTCAGCCGGAGCATCCAAGTGAGTCTACAACATGGCCTTTAGAAACTTTTGGAACTTTGCCCCTCATTGGTTTCATTTGTAAATGATCTGCTCTAACTAAACTGTGCTGATACTTCACAAATACACTCTATGCATCACAGTTTATAAGCAATGAGAAACCTCATTTTAATCTCCTAACAGCCTTCACCCCATTTCTCAAACTTGCACTCAACTTTCAATATCAACCAAAATTCCACATTCTATGCAAACCTTTTCTTAAACATGTGAGAGTGAGCTCAGCTTTATTCAACCTTTGTCAATGGAGCTCTTTGAATAAGCCTCTTAAGCCAAGGGGTCATTGTTCCTTAGTTGTAGGCCCTCATGACACCTGGGTCATATTGTGGGCAGAGCATGTGCTCTGGTACTTGCATTTTATTTGCAAAATTATCTTATGAAAAACAAAGTGTCAGGGCTTTCATAGAGATACTAAAGAAAAAGTAATTATATCACTGGGAAATAATTTAAATTCTGTGGATGAGGAACACTGTGGATAAGGCAAAGATTTCTTTGTTCTTTTAGTTTGGGTTGTGCAAAACGAAGAGTAAGAATGTAGTTAAGACAAAGAATGATTTTCATTTGCAAATATTTTTCTTAAATTACATAAGGAAAATAATCAAAGTGAAGAAAATTATTAAAAAGAGATACCAAATATCTCCCCAAGTCTTGCCACTTTTACAGAAATACTTTAATAATTTAACATTATTTCTTTCCAGTATGTTTCCCTGTGCATACACTTGTTAAATATAATTATAATTATCTTAGGCACAGAATCACATATTCTGCTTTTCTTCACCTAGATTTATAACATAATAATTTTATCTATGTAATACAGTTGTTTTTTTAAAAAGTGATTTGCAGTATCTTACTCTGAAAAAAATCTGCCCTAAAGAGTTGTCCCTCATTTCAACGGACAAAAAGACTTTTGGGGGTAGCTTTCAAGATTAGCATCTCTTTGAATGACAAGCTAACATCCCTGAATGGTAGTGAGTCACCTCTCAAAAGACCCAGCTCTTCATTTCGCATTTTTATACTTATAAAACTGATGTATTCTTAGTTCTTATCATTTGCTAACATTCTAACTGGGTTTCTACCCCTAAGAGACAGAAGCTTCATTCATGCATGGATCCAGGGTGGTTTAGGGTATTTTTTTCCAAACACGATAACACATCTAATCCACTAAGATAATTAATGGCATTATTGTGCAGGGCTATTTACCAACATTTCATTAAGGAAACTCGCAGTGATGTTGATATGAAAACAAATGCATTTTTCACATCATATAGCATATATAAATAATAACTAAGGACATAAACAATTCAGTATGATCAGACTCAGATTGAAATAACATCAGTAAATCACTAACATAATTGTAAAAATAGTAAATGCATAGTAAGAAATGAAAATGACAGAAGGCCCAATATTTGCTGAAGTTGCTGTCATTCTGCAATTTGCAACAGACAGCTTTATTGTAAATAGCACAGTCACTAGTGGGGTCACTTGTCTTGACCTTTAGAACCCCTTAGAAATGACAATTTAAATCAAAACTGGGGTTTTCTAAAGTAGCCATTTTAACAATCACGCATTCCTAGAAAAGGGATAATAAATTGCTCACTGCCTAAAATGTATTTCTCATTCCAATGGAACATAACCAGAAAAAGCCTCAGATGTTCATGAAACATGGGTTTTCGGCATCACGTTATCCTGTGGTGTTCTGCAATCAATTACTGTTATACCACCATCATTAATAATTTTCTTAATGAAAATGATTCTGTTGATCTCCGTTGTATTTTAATTATCAGAGTTAAGCATAATTACACTGCAGCTCTGAGCTGGCATGTGGACTCCTTTAGGGCGCAATTTTGTTTTAACACACTGATAATGTAATTTTACATTGTGTCAGTTTGTTTGGTTATTATCCAGTTGTACAATTCCACTGTATTCCTGATAACAGATAATAACCTTAGTACCTCCTATATCCTGAAGTCATTTAAAAAGCAATATTGGAATTCTGCGACTAGCTAACTTAATCGCCTTATGATTTTATAATTCCCACTGCTAAATATTTGGTTCGGGCATTCACCCTCTTTTAAGAACACTGTAAAACTAGACAACAGTTATACATTTCCTATGAATTACTGAATAGTTACATAAATGCTTAAAATATGAGAATTTTTTCCTTTTATATTAGTTTATTATTTATATAATAGTATACTTTCTAGGTAGAGTTAAACATTCACTTTTCAACTACTTTGGGAATTGGTTACCATGCTAGACAAAACTGTTGTTTGAAAATTCTAATAACATGCAACAGCTCCTCTATTTTTAAATGGATCATGGTCCAGACTTATAATGTTCTTATAATGAAAGACATCTATTTTGAAATTTAATCAAGTTAGTCAGTGTGCAGAAAGTGGCTCACCCAAGCTAGTTCATATTAGAATTTGTGTCATTATTTCAATAGTGTCTAGTATAGGGCCTTGAATATAGAAGACAATCAAGAGGGGGCTAAAATAAATGAATTGCATAATTAAATTTGTGCAAAGCAGCAAAATCAGAACTTTGAAAACAATCATAAAATAATTTTGAGATTGTGTGTGGTCTTCTACATGATTTTAAACTGCTATGGTCTTGGAAGCAACAGAGAATTTAGCATAAACTATTGTTGTCATTCCTGTTTTAGTTCTTAAACACTTTCTCTTTAAAGTCAAATGAAAGAACAAAAAAAAATCTTTTTTCTACTAAACATGAATGCAAATTTGCAAAGAAGGGTAATAACTTGTAATCTTGGCCTAATTAAGGGTATCTTTAAAACTCTGCTGACTGTATAATTGGGAATTAAAGTCAACATACTTAAGATTGGATTCCAGCTCCACTGTGTATCAGCTACATATCCTTGAAGTTACTTACCCCATCTAAACCTAAGTTTATTCATCTGTAAAATGGGAATAGTGTTGCTTATATCATAAATTTACTGTAATGGTAAATAAGAAAATGCATGCAAAGTGATTAGAATAGTATCTGGACTAGAACAAAGCTAAGTAAATGTTAACTGTTATTATTAGTATGAATGTTATCATCATTGTCATCTTTATGGTTGCATTTTTCATTACAAATTAAATTATATTTTTGCTGTTGTGAATAGTGCTGCAATAAACATGCGTGCCAGGTATGTACAGGTATCTTTTTTGTAGATGATTTGAGTTCTTTCAGGTATATTCGCAGAAGGGGGATTACTGTGTTGTATGGGAGGTCGATTTTTAGATGTTTTAGAAATTGCCACACTGTGTTCCACAGAGGCTGTACTAGTTTTCACTCCCACCAACAGTGTAAAAGCATTCTCTTTTCTCTGTATCTGTATCTCTAGCATCTGTTTTTTTT
>CAUYQG010258156.1:0-31614 GCA_963574415.1 Tarsius wallacei
AAAAAATACCCAGAAACAACTGAAAATGAAGAAACATCTTACCAAAACCTCTGGGATGCCATGAAAACAGTAGTAACAGGGGAATTCATATCTCTACAAATGCACATGAAGAAAATGGAAAGACCACAAGTTAACAGCCTAACAAGTCACCTAAGGATGCTAGAAAAGTAAGCCCATAAAAACCCTAACTTCAGAAGAAGAATCCAGACCACCAAAATAAAAGCCCAAATCTAGGACATATAAGCAGCCAACAGATGCATGAAAAAAATGTTCAGCCTCACTAGTCATCAAGAAGGTGCAAATTAAAACTACACTGAGATACCATCTAACTCCAGTCAGAATGGCCATCATCAATAACTCAAAAATAGCAGGTGCTGGAGAGAATGTGGTGAAAAGGGAACAAACACTGTTGGTAGGAGTATAAACTGGTACAGCCTCTGTGGATATCAGTGTGGCAATTCCTAAAAGTTCTAAAAATCAACCTTCCATTGATCCCACAATCCCCCTACTAGGAATATTCCCAGAAGAACTCAAATCACTCTATGAAAAAGATACCCGTACACGTATGTTTATTGCCACATTATTCACAATAGTAAGAACATGGAATCAACCATGCTGCCCATCAAAAGAGGACTGGATTAAAAAAATGTGGTACAAATGCACAATGAAATATTACGCAGCCATAAAGAAGAACAAAATCATGAACTTCACCACAACCTGGATGGAATTAGAGTCTATAATACTTAGTGATCTTTCACAGAAACAAAGAACTGAGTATCACATGTTCTCACTCATAAGTGGACCTTGAACAACTACTGTAATATTTTAAGAAAAGAATTGACAGTAGTGGGAGACTGCAGTGGGGGGGAAGTAGGGAGTTGAGATTGACAGTAGTCGAAATCTGCCTGGGGAAGAGGGGTGCACACCTCATCAACAAGGGTACCTGCACAATGAATATTTGCATACCTAACCCTGAATTGTACCCCACAATTTTAAAACAAAAAAATTTAAAAGTTTAAAAAAAAAACCCAAAAAACAGACACCAACACAATTCTACAATGATTGCAATGAACAAAGAAAACATGACACCACCAAATAAAATAAAATAAAATAAAATAAAACACTAAAAACCAGCTAAAGAAATGAAAACCTATGAACTGTAAGACAGAATTCTATATAGTTATCACAGAGGCTCAATGAGTTACAAAATAACACAAGTAGACAACTATAAAAAGTCAGAAAAACAATTCATGGACAAAAGTTCAACAAAGAGACATAAAAAAGTAACAAACAGAAATTCAGGAGCTAAAGATTATAATGGCTGAATAAAAAAATCAATAGAAAGGTGAAACAGAAAACTTGATCAGACAGAAGAAATAATTGGTAAACTTTAAGACAGTCATTTGAAATTACCCAAACATATAAACAAAAAGAAAAAAAAGGATTAAAAAGTTTTTTTTTTTTTTAAAGCCTACATGACCTATAGGACACCACCAAGTGAACCAATATATGCATCATAAAATTTCTAGAATAAGAAGAGAAAGAAAAAGGGACATAAATCTTATATAAAGAAATAATGACTGAACACTTTTCAAATCTGTGGAGAGAATTGAGCATTCAAATTCATGAAACCGAGTTAATCCCAAATAGATTGAACCTAAAGAGGTTTACACCAAGATACAATATAGTTAAATTATCAAAGACAAAGAATGTTCAAAGTAAAAAGAGAAAAACAACTTGCCACATACAGGAAAATCTTTTTTAGCGCATTTCTCAGCAGAAATCTTGCAGGGAAGAAACAGTTAAAAATATATCCAAAGTGCTAAAATAAAAATAAAATTTCAATGAAGAATGCTGTAATTAGCAAACTGTTCTTGAAAAATAAAGGAAAGATAAAGACTTCCAAAACAAACAGAAACTGAGAGTGTTTGTCACTACTTGACCTGTCTTATAAGAATTGCTAAAGGAAGTTTTCAAATTAAAACAAAAAGACACTAAATAGAAACATGAAAGTGTAAATCTCATTAAAAAAGGTAAAAATGTACAAATATCCAATAATGTAATACTTTAAAGGTGGTACATAAATCACTTTAACCTCAACATAAAAATTAAAGTACAAATGTATTAAAAATGTAATGCAAATGTATTCAAATATATAACTACAGTAAAATAATAATTAATACATTGTTATCAATATAAAAGCAAGTAGCTTCTGACATAGAAAAACAAAGTATATGTGTGTGAGGGGCCGGGAGGTGAAAATGTAGAGTTGTATGTGATTGAAGTTAAATTGCTGTTGGCTCAAAATGGACTGCTATAGCAATAAGAATTTTTATGCAAGCTCATGGTACCCACAAAGAAAAACTCTTATCAGATATTAAAAAGATAAAGATAAATGAACTAAAGTACTACAATCACTATGAAAAATCTAATGATTTAGTGAACTAAATCACTACAAAAACCAAATCACTACAAAAATTACTATGTGCTGTCTAAAAGAGACCCACTTTAATAGGCTAAAAGTGAAGGAATGAAAAAATACACCGTGAAAATAGTAGCCAAAAGAGAGTAGGAGTTGTTATACTTATGTCAAACAAAATAGACTTTAAGTCAAAAACTCTTACAGTAGACAGAAAGGTCATTACATAAAGATAAAAGGATTAATTCAACAGGGGTATATAACTATATATGTACTCAATATTAGCGCACCTAAATATATAAAGCAAACATTGACAGATCTGAAGGAAGAAATAAACAGCAATATAAATGCAGTAGGAGACTTCAATACCCCAGTTATAGTTATGGATAGATTACCCAAACAGAAAAGTTAATTAAAAACAACATATTTGAATTAAACTGTAGATCAAATAAAGTTGATAGAAATATACTGACCATTCTGCCCAAGAGAAGTAGAATACACATTCTCCTCATGTGCACCTAGAAAATTTTCCAGGATAGATCATGTGAGGTCACAAAACAATTATTAACAAATTATGAAGATTAAAATTATTCCAACCACTTTACTGACCACACTGAAATAAACCTATACATCAGTCACAAAAGGAAAATAAAATTATTCATGAGCACATGGAAATTAGACAACACACATTTGAATGATCATTGAGTCAGAAAAGAAATCAAAGACGCATTAGTAAATATCTTGAAACAAACAAAAATAAAAACTGTGGGATGCAGCACAAGCAGTACTAAGAAGAAAGTTTATGGCTATACACACCTATATGAAAAAGAAGAAAAATTTTAAAACAACTGAATCCCCCAGGAAATAGGAAAGAAAAAAAAATGAAGCCCCAGGCTAGCAGAAGTAAATAAGTAATAAATATTAGAGCAGAAATAAATGAAAAAGAAAATAGACAAAACAGAGTTGCTTCACTGACAAGTAAACAAAATTGAAAAACTTCTATCTAGTCTACCTAAAATGAGAAAATATTTAAATAAAAAAACTCAAAAATGAACAAGTAGAAATTACAGCCATACTACAGAAATACAAGGGATTATAATGGAATATTATACACCTTATATGTCAACAATTTGGACAACTTCAAAGTAAATAATTTCCTAGAAACATACAACCCTACCAAGACTAAATCAAGAAGAAAGAGAAAATTTGAACAGACCAATAGCAAATAATAATATTGAATCAGTAGTTTAAAAAAACTGTCAAACAAAGAAAGCCCCAGGACCAGATGGCTCCAAACATGAATTATATAAAATAGTCAAAAAGAATGAACACCAATATTTTTTAGACTTTTCCAAAAATAGAATTAGAGGAAATACTCCTAAACTCTTTTTATAAGGCTAGCATCACTACCTGATACCAAAACCAGCAAAAGATACCATGAGAAAGAACAACAACAACAATTATAGGTCAATATTCCTGATGAATATGGATGCAACAAAATATAAGCAAACTGAATTAAGCAGCACATTAAAAGGATCATTCACTAGAATCAAATGGGATTTATTCCAGGGATACAAAGAAAATTCAACATATAAAAATCAGTCAATGTGATACACTATCATAACAGAACGAAGGCTAAAAATCAAAGTATCATCACAGTAGATGCAGAAAAAGCAATTAACAAATTTCAGAGTCACAAAAAACTCTAAATACTCAAAGCAATATTAAACAGAAAGAACAAAGCCGGAGGCATGATACTTCTTGATTTAAAAACTTACTACCAAACAACAGTAATCAAAAGAAAATTGTATTGGCATAAAAACAGATTACACACACATACACACCAATGGAACAGAGTAGAGAACCCAGAAATAACCCACATGTATATGGTCAAATGGTCTTTGACAAACATACCATGAATACACCATAAATAATCTCTTCCATGTATAAAGACGGGAAAACCTGGAAATCCACAGACAAAATGATGAAATTAGACTCTTATCTCACACAGTGTACAAAATTCAATTCTAAATGAATTAAAGATTTAAAGATGTCTGAATCTACAAAACTCTTAGAAGAAAGCATGAAGATAAAGCATATGGATATTGGCCTTTGTAATGATTCCTTGGATATTACCAAAACCACAGGGGAAAAAAAGCAAAAATAGACAATTGGGAATATGTCAAATTAAAACATTTCTGCACATCAAAGGAAACAATCAACAACATAAAAAGCCATTTCCAGAAAGGGAAAAAATATTTGTGATACTATCTAATGAAGGATTAATTTCAAAAATATATTCTTAAAACTCCTACAAATCAGTAGCAAAAAAAGAAAAAGACTGATTAAAAAATGAGCAAAATACTTGAATATTCATTAACTTCAGCAAGATATAAAAATGGCCCACAGATGTATTGTAAGGTGGTTAACATCACTAATCACCAGGGAAATAAAAAATTGAAACTAGAATGAAACACTACCTCACACCTGTTAGAATAGCTATTATAAAAACAAAAATGATAACACTTATTGGCAAGGATGTGGAGAAAAGGAAACTCTACCACACTATTTGGTGAAAATGTAAATTGAATAGCCATTATGGAAAACAGCATAGTGGCTTCTCAAAAATTTAAAACTAGGACTATCAGATGATCCAGGAATCTCACTTTTGGGTATATATCCAAAGAAATTGAACTAAAGATCTCAAAGGAATATCTATATTCCCATGGTTATTGTAATATATATATATATACACACACACACATAGTTATATATAGTTACAATAGCCAAGACATGAAAGCAACCAAAATATCTATTGTCCAATGAGTAGAAAAAGAAAATTTGGGATATGCATACTATGTAATATTACTCAGCCTTAAAAAAATAAGAAACTCCTGCTATTTGTGAAAACCTGAATGAAACTTGAGCACATTACGCTAAGTGAAATGAGCTGGAAACAGGACCAATACTATATGATTTCACTTATAGGAGGAATCTAAAATAGTCAGTCATAGAAGCTGAGAGTAAATTGGTGGTTGTCAGAAACTAGAAGAAGGGTAAAATGAAAAGGTATTAATCAAGGAGCACAAAATTTTGATTATATGAGATAAATTAATCCCAGATATTTACTGTACCACTTTATCTTTATAGTGAGGATTATTATATTGTATACCTAAAGATTTGCTAAGAAGATAGATCATAGGTTAAGTGTGTAATCACAACAATAAGTGGAAGGGAGGGAGGAAAATTTGGAGGTGATAGATAAGTTTATGGCATAGATTATGATGGCAAAGATGGATTCATAGGTGTATACCTACTTTAAATTCATCAAGTTGGATATATTAATTATGTACAGCTTTGTATATATGAAAAAGTAAATTAAAGAAAAAAGAAAATAACTAAAGAAAATAAATTGCTGTTTCCAAAAAAAAGAAAATCCATATAAATTAGTTCACTTACCTAAACCAAACCCTATGTCATACTATAATTACCCAGATGACAAAAAAGTCATTCTATCTGGATTTATTTTCTTCGTTTGCAAATGATATATTTAGATTAGCAGAGAATCCCTAAAGATCTGTTCAATTCTAAAATCCCATGACTTGAGGTATAGAAGTATAAAGTTTAAGAAGAGGAGATTTCAGAAAGATATGTATATAGATTGAGCATTCCCTAATCCCAAAACTCAAATTTTGAAATGCTCCAATCTCTAACTTTCTGAGCACTGACATGACATCACATGTGGAAATTTCTACAATTGGCTATGATAAGCTGCAGTCAAAACACACATCTTATTCAATAAACCCAAGGGAACAAAAACCCTCTCAAACCCCTTCAGTTGTAAAATATCATCTCTGTACATGCCTACATTCCACCATGCAATTATCCTCACAAAGGGATAAAATGGTTCAATGTACACAAGCTTTGTTTCATGCACAAAATTATTTAAAGTGTTGTATAAAATTACTTTACCTTCAGGCTACATATATAAGATGTGTATAAAACATAAATGAATTTTTGTGTTTAAGGCTTGGGTGCCATCCCCAAGATATCACATTATGTATATGCAAATATTCAAAAATTCAAAAAATCTGAAATCTGAAACATTTCTGGTCCCAAGCATTTTGGAAAAGGAATATTCAATCTGCATTTTCCTTTTACCATTAATTTACTTTTATCTTTGTTCTGTTTTTGCACAATAAAGTTATCAGAAATTTACATATATTCTCTATTAGCCACTTTGGAAACCATAGCCACCACTTTCTTAACAATATATAACCTTATTCATCTTATTCTTGTAAGTACTGAAGGAGTTTTTGGTAAGAGTACCTGGATTATAAAGGCAATATTACAATTTTCATTTTGTTCCACTATTTCATATTTTAATATTGAATTCACTGTTCCATATTACACCTGATACATTAAAATATTTCAGCCATCATTTAGTTGAGTGTCAATAGTTTATATGTGCCATTAAGAAATATAATTATGCTGTTCACTTAAAAATTTCCTCAGTTTGGATTTGTCTGGTGTTTCACTATGATTAGATTAATGTTACATATTTTTGACAGAAATACCATGGAAATAATGATGTGTCTTTTCTAGTGCATTATATCAAGAGGTTAACAGTATTGGTTTATTGATGAAGCGAAATTCGATTACTTGGTCATTTGTTGTCAGATTTATCCACTGTAACATTGCTATATTTTCTTTTTAAGTTATAATAAATTAATGAAAGTGTATTTTGCAATATGTTATATCCTCACCACACTTTTCTCACTAGGTTTAGCTATTACTGTTTCATAATTAAATACATCATTTCTATAATGGTTGCAAAATGATAATTTTCTTATTCTTTTTCTCCATTTATGTATATATTTGTCTACATATTTAATTTAGTTAGAATCATAGATTCTTATTTTATTTTATAAATATTCTGTTATTTTCATCATTTATTTTCATCAAATTTCCCAAATTTTCCCCGTGAGAACCACTACAAGCTGACTGGCTCACAGCCTTCTTACCTATTCTCATTATTTTATTTAGCAAGTCTTTGCTTTCGAGCATCACAACAAGATGCACCAAACTTATCTTGCACTACTCTCCGTAGCTCTGGACTCAGTCATTTTTCTTGGAAGCCCCAGCTTCGGTTAGTCGGGTATGATATACGGAAATTAATGTCTGAAAGTGGAATGATGGTTGCCAGGGGCTGGAAATGGGGTATTAGTGTTTAATGGACACAAAGTTTCAGTTTGGGAAGATGAAAAGTTCTGGAGATGGACAATGATGATTGTTGCACAATAATGTAAATAAATGTGCTTAACACCACTGAACTGTACACTTAGAAGTGTTTAACAAGTAGATTGTATGTATAATTTACTATAATTAAAAAACATCGACTATTAAAAAAAAAGAAACTAATATCTGAGAACCAGGTTCACTCATTGCTATTAGGCCTTTTCAAAACAGGAAGATCCACAAAATATAAATACAAATATATCTATACCTATATCTTCTTATCAATAGCTATAATTTTATTTGCATATTTATATATTAAACACCATACATTCATACTGCTACCTCCACTTCAATTTATTATAACAGAGTTAATTCTTGTCTTTTTCCTTTTCATATTTCTAACTCCTTTCTCCAACTGGCAGAAATGTAGCTTTCATTATTCTCAATATCCTCACATGCTCAATCCTAAAAGCCACAGAGAGTAATTTTAGATTTGCTAATATACACCACTGTGAACTGGGCTCTTTTTAGATCCTAACCCCACAGTGAGTTTAATTTGGATTGAATCACAAAAATCAGACACACAGCACAATTCTTTTCCTAATATATCAAATGTGTAAAAATCTGTCCATTTGCACTTCTTTTTTCTTGCTAAGATATTGTTTCTGAAAAGATATTGTTTTCTTGCTAAGATATTGCTAAGATATTGTTTTTTATTTAGGAAAAGGGTATACATCTTTGTTATTAGTGTCCAAGTTTGTCTGTTTCATTTGTCAGTTGTCACATAAGTATCAATAAAAACATTAGTAATCCTCTTTTTGGTCATATAGATGAAATAACTAAATAGTATTCAAAGCTTACAATTAAACAGCTACAAGCCTAAGGCTTATTACTATGTATTCTGGGAAATTACTGTATATTCTGAATGTCAGCATAGCTTATGTGTCTTTCCCTATTGTTTCATATAATTAAAAAACAATTTAGATTAAAACTTTGTTATGTTGGAGGGAAAAAGGAGGCTCAGCATTATTCAAACCTGATAGCAATGGATTTCAATATCTATTCAACTCTAGGCAGGTGCTCTTTCCTTAAATACAAATAAAAGCTAATAATTCACTAATGTACAAAACATGATACTGATCACGGCCTAGGACTCCATCTATTAAGATATAATATGGCCCTGACATACCATCTACACAAAATCCAACACAGCCCATGACCCTTTACTGGGAAACTACTTTCTCTACTCTGTCACATTTCAGCTGTCATTTGCTATGACTGGGCTACACAATTTGCAGTAATAAGTACATATTTCCCTTGGAGCATACATTCTTTTCTCAAATCAGCCTCCAACTCGCTTTTACCTCACTCAGTAAGTTGTTCATTTCTAGTTACTGTTGAACTAAAATCAAAATAGCCAACAGAATTGCCTATCCAATGTGTCAAAACCTGTCTTATATGAGCACTACAAAACAAGGCAAGAGCAGCTTGAGAGGGGTGTTATTTAAATAGTTTTAAAGCAAAGGTTTCAGTAGTATTCAGGTAGACAAAGATGATTATGCCTGATTGGTTGGGCTTAAGCTGTAGTTTGTGTAGGATGTGGAGAGTGAGGAGGCTTAAGAAGGGCCCTTAAGGTGGAGGGACTATTGTGGGAAGAGAGGAGAAAAGGGAAGAGAGGGAAGGAAAAAAAGGGAAGAGAGGAGAAGACCTACCTGGGTTTTACTTTTATATTTATCTTAGGCAGCTCGACCTCAATATGTCCCAAATTGAATCATTCCTCCCGCCTCTCCTAGGCTGTTTCTCTTCTAGTTAACTATGTCTGTGAATATAGATAGACATAGACGCTGTGATCTGCATCAGTAAATTAGGAGTCACTCTAGTCAAAATAATTTTACTCTTTTCATCTCCCTGTTTCCATATTCTATCAACCAGACATTCAGGTCAAGTATATAGTCTGAAGGAATATTTACCCCCCTCCCCTTTTTTTTCTTGGCTTAGCTCTGCAAATATGTCCATGTATCCCTCTCTGGCCTCATTGCAAACCATTACACTTTGTGCTCTGTCTATGCCTAACTATTTATTTATTTATTTATTTATTTATTTAGAGTTGGAGTCTCACTCCGTCACCCAGACTGGAGTGCAGTGGCCGCTCCTGGCCACCGCAGCCTCGACCTGCTGGGCTCCGGCGATCCTTCCGCCTCAGCCTTCCAAGTAGCTGGAACTACAGACGCGCGCTGCCACGCCCGGCTGGTTTTTGATTTATTGTAGAGATGAGAGGTCTCACCAAGTTGCCCAGGTGGATCTCAAACCCAGGGGCTCAGGCAATCCACTCACCTCAGCCTCCCAAAGTGCAGGATTATAGGCTGAGCCACCGATCCCAGCTATGCCTAACATTTAAAGCCACCAGATGTTTCATGCATTTTCTTCATTTTGGATATTTGCAGCTAGCTTTCAGGACTCAGCTCATACATTACTTCCAGTGAGAAACATGTCTTTCCTCTTATCTGATATCTATCACAAGTCTCAGCCTATTCTATGGCAGTTGTTTGATTACTTCTAGGGTTTCCCAACTGTCCTGTAAGCATGTGCAAGTCTTGTCTTAGCATCCCCTGGTACACTGGCATGTGACAGGCATTAACTAATGGCTTATCCAAATAATAAGAATAACAATGTTTAGAAGAGAGTAAATAGTTCAGGATGTCGAAGTCCAGGATTTGTATTAGGTAAGTTGTGAGTGGGACATATATGTGAAAGGATTGTGTAGAGTCTTAGCATTTTATGTTATAGATCATAAGGCATCATTAAAGATTTTTATGGAAGAAAACCAACTTGATAAAAGCAATGCTTTACAAAGATGCACAATGACAAGGGGAGTGCCTGGAGGAAAAGGGATTTGTGTTGGGAGACTGGTCAGAGAACAGGTCAATACTTTTAAGTGTGAGATAATTAAGGCTTGAGGTATGGTGGTGGTAGAAATAGAAAGATTGGATACACTTAAACAAAGAGAGGTTCTTTAGTATTCAATATAATTTAAAAGGCAAATAACTGACTGAAAAATGTTTTATTTGTATATACTAGACAAAGGTGTTTCACAAAACTTAAAGGCTGTCATACAAATTAATTAGTAAAACACCTTATAGAAATGGACAAAAAAGATAAAATAGGACTCACAGAAGAAGAAACATTGGGAAAAAATTAAACCTCATTAATAATCCAAATTAGAACTTTGATGAGATAGCATTGGTTTTCTTATGCTCAATATAACGGATATTTAAAAATATAATTCTCAATTATATTAGGGATATGGTACAAAAGAAAAACTTTATACCTTCCAAATTTTATATCTTCCAAATTCACATAGTGAATAAAACTGATAGTTCTTTGGTCATAATGTTAAATGATTGTCAGGTAAAAAAAAAAAAAAAGGTAAAACAGGGTTAACCCATCTCAGTTGCTCAGTGACACTTTGCATTCATGTTCATGCCTCTGAAAGTCAGACAACTGGTAACAGTACCACATGTCTGAAATGTTAGCTAATCAACAGCAGACTCATTTCAGGAACCATGCTCCCAAGAATGAAAGTTGTCCTATCCTCAAACCCTCCCATTTCTGAAAATGTGCCAATTCCTTCACTCCACAATTCTCAAACTCCTGCATAAGATCAGTGCTTGCTTGTCTCAGAGAAACTGTGACTTATAAGTACACCTTTCTCATGTATGAGCAATCAATATGGTAAGCTTTTTTGTTTCTTTAGTTAAAAAGTGGTCTCTTTTTTATAGGTGAAGAAATCTCTCTCGTGTACTCTTGTGGGAGGGTAAATGGTCAGTTTTTCCATAAAGAGATTTAGTAAAATGTATTACAGACCCTTGAAAAATTTAAATTCATTATCTCACTGGTTCTATTCCGGGAAAATATACTAGAAAAACAAGAAAAAATAACGTCTTAAATATAGAGAAATTTTTGCCAAATTATTTATATTGGTAAAACTTTCTAAATGGCTTCAATGAACTACAATAGAAACAATGAACAACAATAGAGAAATGGCTGAGGAAATTCTGGAATATTACTTAAATGAGATGTTATAGAGGACATTAAATAAGGGGACTTTAAATTACATTTGACTATGCTGATGAAATAAATAATAGTAATAGAGGACTTAAAGATTGGTGAAATATGATCCTAAACACAGGCATATATATATATATATATATATATATATAAATAATATTAGAAACATACATATCCTAAAATTTGCATTATTCTCTCTCTTTGGTGGGATTACACATGAATTTTTATCTTAATAATTGTACATATTTTCCAAATCTTTTTACAGGAAGTATACATTAATATATGTACATATAATATATACTGTACATACTATATAATTAGCATATACTTAATATAATACTTTTAGAAAAAAGACTATTAATTGGGTGATTGTGAAATGTTGAGCAGAAAGATAATTCCAAGATGATGTTTGAAATGAGTGGTACAGGATAAAAGGGGAGTTGGTTTTGGGTGGAGAATGAAAAGCAAAGTTCCTGCATTCTCTTCTCTTATTTTTTAAATGTCACATATCTAAACCTGAGATGTTGTTTGCTAATTACTGTAATTCTTCTCCTAAATCTTCTCAATGGGCCATGTAGTCGTTTTTCAGACAGCAACAAGGGTGAAGCCAGTTAACAGTTTTCCCAATGCCACGCCAGCCAACCATTTTCTCTAGACCAAATATGCACTGGATCTCAATAGAAGTGTAAACAACTTTTTGACTTGGCATTTCAAAGAAAGATTTCCAGCCAAAACAAAATTTGTGACTTCCTTTCTCTAACCCATGTCCTTGCCTCTGTGGTTAAAATTTTAGAATATAGATTGTTATGGTTTTCTTTTGGCCCCTCTCCAGTCCTTCTATTCTTTCTGCAGTCCTTTATTTAAAAATTTACCTTGTGGTATAATACACAGAACAATGGAATGACAATCCCTATCCACTCTTCCTTGCAATCTTTGCCCCTTAAGGTTAAGATGGTTCAAAGCAGAGTTACCACGCACTAACTTCTGGGAATCCTGAAGGAGGAAGGTGCTAGCATTTTTCATTCACCGAAGGGACAGTACATTCATTGGTCCTTTTGCATACTTTAGTACTGGTCAAGTTTTTTTTTCCTAAAGTGCTTAATAAAATGTAACTTGACAACAAAACAATGAGTTATTTTTTTGAAAGGCTGCCTAATTGATTGAGAAAACAGAATTCTACCTGTTACCATTGCTTGTCCCTACTGCGTGTATAATAATAATAATCTATGAGTTATTACATAAAAGTATTCTCATTTTTTTACGATCTGGCCTTTCCCCAAAATTAACTAATTAAGTGACTTTTCTACTTGAATCTTCCATATGAGAAAAGCCATACTCACATAGTTTTCCTCCTGGAGCCATGTGTTTCTTCCTCTGAAGCAGTGGTGGGTATTTTCAAATTATTCTACCTTAAACTCATTATCACCAATCTTAATCATGCCCTTAATTCTGCTAGGTTCTACCCTGAAGTTCTTCTATCTATTGCACCTTCAGAGAGCGTAATTTCTGAAACCATATTTCCCTAGTTTCAAATCCTGATGTAATTACTTACTAGCTGCACAACTTTGTGAAAACTGCTCAATCATCTCCATGCCTAGGTTATTTCACTTATTAAAGGAGGATAAAAATTCACCCTAGCATTGAATGATTTATTTCAAGTAAAGTACTTAAAACAGCTGTGCATAAAGTAAGCATGACATAAATTCCATCTCTTATTATTATTAATCTTCAATATTTCTTCTCTGACTTCTTACTCAGATTTAAGCATGTCTATGTTTCTTCCACCTTAAAACAATCTTCCTTTGTTCCACATCTGCCCAGTGAAAAATTATGTTTCTTTTTTCTCTTTCATAGCCCAACATCTTGTGTCTGTATTTATAATCTTCAAGCACTTGCCTCCTCCCATTAATATCACTTATACACACTTTCTTCCAAGCATTGCAATCTGGCTTTAGAGTCCACTGAGCTACTTACCCATCTTTAGTTAAGACCAAAAAAAACTCCTTCGCTAATAGAACTCTTGTTTCTCTGACCTCTCTGCATCATTTGACACTGTTGGAATATCTTCATCTTCTAGTGTGCTGTCCCGGTTGTCATACTACATCATTGGACATACTGCTCACCCTCCTTTATAAACCCATTTTTCTCTGCCTTTGTCTTAAATGTTGATGTCCCTGCTGGGGGGGGGGGGGGGGGGGGGCCGGTGGCTGGAAGGAGGGCTGGCTGAGGGCAAAGTCATGGCGACAGAGTGGCAACCTCCCCACACCAAGGACTTGGGCTGCTCATTGGTTCCACATCAACTTCAAGCTAGGACCTCCGTGTCCCCCGCCGCTTAAAATATTCACCTGTCTACATTGTGACTGGCGCCAGGGCAGGTCCGGGTAACCTGGGGTCGGTGCCAGGACTGGGACTGTCTCCCCTCCTTCTTCCCCCTAGCTGAGGGCCGTGAAAGCCCTCATCCCACACACAGCTGGCCATTCTGGGGCCGGCCTGGTGGACCTGCCCTGCGACAGACAGGTCACCCGCGTCACAGGTGCCTACAACATGCTGCTGCTCGGCTTCCAAAGCCAACCAGGTGCCACACGCCCGCCCGCCCGTCCACCGCGGGCGCACAGGGCAGACGGAGCCCCCACCAAAGGGCGAGAGATCCCCATGCTGGCGCCAGCTCCTCCGGCGGAGCAGGCCGGCCCCAAGCCAAGTCCCGGGAGCGGCCAGGCCGGCCGCGCGCTCCGAGAAAGTTTGGGGGCCCCGGCCCGACGCCGCCCCGCCCCCGGCCCCGGCCCCGGCCCCACCGGCCCACAGTCCCCAACTCCGCCGGCCCCGGCCCCCGGGCTTGCCTGTCGTTCCCGACGGAGCGTTCTCGGCCTCCGGGTGCTGCGAGTCGGGCTCGGCCTGGGCAGGGCTGGGGCTCCGCGCCCCGCCCCGTCGCTCGGGCCCCGTGGGGCGGGGCCTCGGGGCGCCGCCAGGGGGCGCAGGGGTCCGCCCGGTCTCGCGCGCCCCGCATGGCCCCGACGACGACGACTTGCAACGTTGGAGGTTGTTTTCGGATTTAAAGGCGATGCGTGGTTATTGATGGACATTTCAGAAGCACACAAAAACACGGAAGAAAATAATTCTTTCCACCCCCCCAGCTCCCAGGGGGACGCGCTCGCTTGGGGTGCTTGATTGCCCAGTATATTTGTCAATGTATTTGCTTTCTGGAGTGGGGTCATATTATAGGATGTTTTGTTTACTGCTTTTCTTTCTACTTAACATTTTATCATGACCATTTTTTCTTGTCACTAAGTAGTCTTCAAAAGCATAATTTAGTGCTGCAAAGTATCCCATCACGTGGCTGTGCTGATTTATGAAATCAGTTTCCTACTGGAGAACATTTCTTTCCCATTTTTACACTGTAATAAATAAATTAGTGATGAACATCCTTGACAATTATGTGCTTTTAAGCTAAATGCACTTTTTCATTTAAAACTGCAAACAGGCTGGGCAAGGCTGAGGCAGGATTGCTTGAGCACAGGAGTTTGAGACCAGCCCAGGCAAGTTAGGGAGACCTCTCTACAACAAATCAAAAATTTAGCAGGGTGTGGTGGCACACACCTGCAGTCCCAAATACTCCAGAGGTTGAGATGGAAGGATTGCCTGAGCCCAGGAGGTCGAGGCTGTGATGAGCAGAAATGGTGCCACTGCACTCCAGCCTGGGCGACAGAGTGAGACTCCAACTCAAAACAAAAACATGCAAGCGTAGAGCTGGAACTTGGAATCTGTTTCCCTAGAATCACATCAACTAGCAGCTGACAGCTCAGGCCTGTAATCCCACCACTTGGGGAGGCGGAGTCCGAAGGATTGCCTGAGCCCACAGGCTCTAGACCAACCTTCTCATCTTTACAAGAAATTAAAAAAAAAAAATAGCTGAGCATGGTGGTGCACGCCTGTAGTTCCAGCTACTTGGAAGGCTGAGGCGGAAGGATTGCCTGAGCCCAGCAGGTCGGGGCTGCGGTGGCCATGAGTGTGCCACTGCACTCCAGCCTGGGCGACAAAGTGAGACTCCCACTCAAAAAAAAAATCTCTTTAACTAGAAAATTGTGTGTTTTCCTGCAGTCAAAAGTCCTGCACTGAGATACCGATTACTACTATTAGTGTGTATTGGGTTGGGAGCTTTGCACCCATGTCTCAACCCAGAGAAGAATGCAGTAGCAGCTCCATTTTACACATGAGGAGATGGGTTCAGGAAAGTTTTTTGTTTTTTATTTTTTATGTTAGCCTTCCAAAGTGCTGGGATTACAGGAGTGAACCACTGTTTGGGGAAGTTTTGAAACATCACTTGAACTTGCCTGACTGTGTAGTTCCAAAGTCCATGTTCTTTCCATTACGCCTAGACGGCTGGTAGTTGACCTGCTTGCTCTATTTAAAATGCTTATCTTGTGCTGAGAGCTACAGATCAGCACCACCACTGAATGTGTTTTACAGCCCGTTAACACTTTTCCTTTTTGAATGGACAGGGATTGACAACACAGCTAGACATTAACACAAGTAGACAACCACCTGAGCACCTCCTGAACCAAACCCGTCTCTAAACACTTTTACTTACATTATCTTCAGTGACCAGTGGGCCTTTCATAAAGCAAAATTTAAGTAGGAAGTGCCCATGGATTTATCTGGAAACTTATTTGCATGGTGAGCACAAGTGAAGCAATGTGCTTACTAGTAAGCATAGTAAACAAATTATTACTTAGATTATGTATTTCAGACCAATTAAAAGAGATGTTTTTTCAGCCGGGCTCGGTGGCTCAGCCTATAATCCCGCGCCTTGGGAGGCTGAGGTGAGTGGATTGCCTGAGCCTGCGGGTTCAAGACCTGCCTGGGCAACTTGGTGAGACCTCATCTCTACAATAAATCAAAAATTAGCCGGGCATGGTAGCGCGCACCTGTAATTCCAGCTACTTGGAAGGCTGAGGCGGAAGGATCGCTGGAGCCCAGCAGGTCGAGGCTGCGGTGGCTGGGAGCGGCCACTGCACTCCAGTCTGGGCGACAGAGTGAGACTCCAACTCAAAAAAAAAAAAAAGGAATATTTTTTAAATCGCCCCTCCTCACCCCCCACACATACATTAGGTGTGTTTATTTGTATATATATATACATAATCAAAGAAGGAGTTACTTAGGGGGACTAGTGGACATTATGGTGGGCTGGCTTCTACAGTCATCCCAACCCTTCAATGTAATCCCATTCCTTATCAGCTGCAGACCTCATTTTAGGACATCCCTTTGCAAGGTGCAAGCTCACCAGAGCAAATACAATTCTGCTCAATTTCTGTCTCCCCATTGCTAGAAAAATAGAGCCCTGGGTGAACGGCATAGCTCTGCAGAAGAATCTGGCCAGATCTTCTGATATTCCTTCATGTTTTCAACATATGGATTCTGTCTTACTTAGTCCATTTGCACTGCTATTTTTAACTGGACCCAGCCATTTGTTACCCAAAAGCCAAACTTGAGAGATGAGAGTTGGTGAAAGGGAAAAGAGGTTTTATTCAACAGCCAGCAACCTGAGGACATGGTGGACTAAAGTTGCAATGACCACCTCGAACTTTCAGGCTCATTAGAAGGGTTTTAATGGCCAGGCTCCGTAGTTCATGTCTGTAATTCCAGCACTTCAGGAGGTTGAGGTGGGAGGATTCCTTGAGGCCAGGAATTTAGAACAGCCTGGGCAACATAGCAAGACCCCATCTCCATTTTTTTTTTAATGTCTTTTTAAAGAAGTGTTTTAAAGGGAAAACTGGTATGGGAAACATGCAGGAGTGTCATAGGGTACAGGTCTGGTGTCTTGTTCTGATGGCTTATCTTGAGTGATGGTCCTCTCTGAGGCGTGGTTGGTGTAATCACAGCTGTAGTTAGGTTATGATAATCATCTAATAGCTCTCCCTAAGGTGGGGAGGGGAGTCCTGCATTCAGGACTCCATTTCTGGTCTCTTTCAAGATTAGCTCTGGAATTCTTAAGCAAGCATATAATCAGATAAGCATGCTTTTGTTCACAAGGTCCTGGTGCAAGAGAGGTTGCAGAGGGGGGAGGAAGAAATGAGAAAGGAGAAAGGGAAAATAGTTTTTTTGTTAAATGGGTAGGTGATAAAAAAAAGTTTCAGACCAAGCACAGTAGCTCACCATCTGTAATCCTAGCACTTTGGGAGGCCAAGGTGGGAGGATGGTTTGAGTCGAATGCAAGACCAGCCTGGGGAACACAGTGAGATGTAGTTTGCACCAAAAAAATTTAAAAATTCGCCAGGCATGGTGACTCACACGCCTGTAGTCCTAGCTACATGGGAGGCTGAGGCATAAGGATTGCCTGAGCCCAGGAAGTCGAGGCTGCAGTGAGCTGCGATGGTGCCACTGCACTCCAGCCTGGGTGACAGAGCATGACTCTGACTCAAAAAAATGAAAAAAATGAAAAAAAAAGTTTCAAAGCAGGATTCTTGGTTACACTGTAACAAAAATACCATAGACTAGATAATTTATAAACAGTAGAAAGGAATTGCTCACAATTCTGGAGGCTAGGAAATCCAGTATCATTAGGTATCCTTCGGCTTCATAGATGTTGGCTTCTAGCACGACCTCACATGACAGAAGGGAAAAAGAGGCTCCCTCCAGCCTCTTTTGCAAGTGCACATTCCATTCCTGAGGGCTCCACCCTCATGACCTCATCCCTTCCTAAAGGCCTCACCTTGTAATACTATCAGACTGAAGATTAACTGCCAACAAATGAATGGGGGAGGGAGTACCAACATTCAGACCATGGCAGTCCCCTTCTCCAGAAACACCCTCCACACTTTCTAGAAGTGCCAGGATGGTCTCTGAGGAGATTCCTTTTCCAGTAGGGATCACCAAGGACTCACATCTGCCTAACTCAGGCGGAGCCTCGGGCAAACAAGACAAGCCCACATAAACCTGGCCACAGGTTCTTCCTCCTGAGCTCATTTTCTGGTCATGGGATCAAAACTAACGCCTGGCCTAGAGCAACAGTGCTTAGCTGGCAATAGGCCTTCAGTAGATAATGCCTTCTTCTCTCTACAAGGGTCTTAGCTATAAAAATTATTAATTAAACCCCTATAAGCCAGCATGGTGGTACATGCCAATAGTCCCAGCTACCCAGGAGACTGAGGCAAGAGGAGCCCTTGAACCCAGGAGTTCCATTCAGCATGGTCAACATAGTGAGGCACTTATCTCAACAACAACAAAAAATTAGTTATTTTTAAAAGTCCCGACTGTCTCTATAATACTCAGTGATCTATCACAGAAACTGAGTACCACATGTTCTCACTCATAAGCAGACCCTGAACATTTAGCATAATACTATAAGAAAGGGATTGGTATGGCCAGGCATGGTGGCTCACGCCTGTAATCCCAGCACTTTAGGAGGCCGAGGTGAGAGGATTGCCTGAGCCCAGGGGTTCGAGACCAGCCCGGGCAACTTGATGAGACCTCATCTCTACAATAAATCAAAAAAAATTAGCCAGGCATGGTGGCACATGCCTGTAGTTCCAGCTATTTGGAAGGCTGAGGCCAAAGGATTGCCTGAGCCCAGCAGGTCAAGGCTGCAGTGGCCATGAGCGTGCTACTGCACTCCAGCCTGGGAGACAGAGTGAGACTCCAAATTTAAAAAAAGGGCGGCGGGGAGGGTTGGCAGTAGCCAGACACTGGGGGTGGGGGAGGATGTACTTGATCTCAAACCAGGCAAACTGGGGACCAAAGGGAGGCCCAAACATTACCTGTACAATGACCACTTGTATACCTAATCCTGAATTGTACCCCAAATCTTTAAAATTAATACAGGGTTTCCCTGCTAGGTGAGTGTTCCAGGAACCCACTGGCTTAGTGTACTAGCTAGCATTGCTGTGAGAGGCTGCGTTTGGCTTCAGTTTTTGGGGTTTTTTTTTTTTTTTTTTTAGGAGGGAGTCTTTCAACACATTTGCCCATTTCATGATGGGTGATTTATGAGTGCACCTGTCCACACCACGCTGAGTGTTAAGCAGTTTTTGGCCCCAAATGGCATGACCCTAATGCCCCACCCTCTCTGTTCACCAGATCTCCTCCTAGTGACTTTTTTTTTTTTGAATAGGAGTTTCTCTCTGTCACCCAGGCTGAAGTGCAGCAGTATGCTCACGGCCACTACAGCCTTGACCTGCTGGGCTCAGGGGATCCTTCTGTCTCAGCCTTTAAATAGCTGGAACCACAGGTGCGTGCCACCACACCCAGCTAATTTTTTGATTTACTGTAGAGACAAGGTCTCACCAAGTTGCCCAGGCTGGTCTCAAACCCATGAACTCAGGCAATCCTCTTGCCTCCACTTGCCAATGTGCTGGGATTACAGACATGAGCCACGGTGCCCGGCCCCAAGTGACTTTGTTTGTTTGTTTCCCCGGATGAAAAAAGTCCTCAAACGGAAATGTTTTGCCAATGTGGAAGAGGTAAGACAAAAAACAGCAGACGCACTAAAAGGTATCAAAATGGATGAGTTCAAAAACTGTGTTGAGCAGTGGAAAAAGCATCTAGATAGGTGTATTACATCAAACAGAAAGTACTTTGAAGGTGACTGCAGTTTAAAAATATAAGAATAAGGCCAGGCACAGTGGCTCACGCCTATAATCCCAGCACTTTGGGAGGCCAAGGTGAGAGGATTGCCCGAGCCCACAGGTTCGAGACCAGCCTGGGTAACTTAGCGAGACTTCACCTCACAATAAATCAAAAAACTAGTCAGGTGTGGTGGTACGCACCTATGGTTCCAACTACTTGGAAGGCCGAGGCAGAAGGATCGCCGGAGCCCAGCAGGTCAAGGCTGCGGTGGCCAGGAGCGTGCCACTGCACTCCAGTCTGGGCGACAGAGTGAGACTCCAACTCAAAAAACAAAAAACAAAACAAAAAAAGTAATAATAAATACACAATTTTTTATTAAAATAAATAAAATCAGCTGGGTTTGGTGGCTCAGCCTGTAATCCCGCGCCTTGGGAGGCTGAGGTGAGTGGATTGCCTGAGCCTGAGGGTTCGAGACCCGCCTGGGCAACTTGGTGAGACCTCATCTCTACAATAAATCAAAAATTAGCTGGGTGTGGTAGCGCACATCTGTAGTTCCAGCTACTTGGAAGGCTGAGGCGGAAGGATCGCCGGAGCCCAGCAGGTCGAGGCTGCGGTGGCCAGGAGCGGCCACTGCACTCCACTCTGAGCGACAGAGTAAGACTCCAACTCAAAAAAAAATAAAAAATAAAAATAAATAAAAATAAATAAAATCAAAGCCCCTGCTATTTGCCAACCTGACAGGAATTTCCGGTTCTAGAGATGACAAAACTGAAGGATACAGCCCCTGCCTTCAAGAAACTCATAATCTAAGGGAGCTAGTAAAAGACTAGATGACCAGACGATTACAGTTTTGACAGTTTGGCAAGTGCTGGGATAAGGAAATATTCACTCGGTTCTTGGGGATCCCAAAAAAAGGAACTCTTGACCCAGTGTGGCCAGTGGAGTGGAGGTTTAGGAAGCATCTTCAGAGGTGGTGACACCAGTGGAGTGTTGGAGTGTTGGGGGTTGTTAGAAATCACCCTATGGGGACTGGGGGCACGGATTCTCCAGGCAGAGGGAACAGTGTCTGAAGAAGAGGGTTTTTTTTGTTTTTTGTTTTTTGTTTTGAGTTGGAGTCTCACTCTGTCGCCCAGACTGGAGTGCAGTGGCTGCTCCCGGCCATCGCAGCCTCGACCTGCTGGTCTCCGGCGATCCTTCCGCCTCAGCCTTCCAAGCAGCTGGAACTACAGGCACGCGCTACCACATCCGGCTAGCTTTTTGATTTATTGTAGAGATGAGGGCTCGCCAAGTTGCCCAGGCGGGTCTCGAACCTGCGGGCTCAAGCAATCCACTTACCTCAGTCTCCCAAGGCGCGGGATTACAGGCTGAGCCACCAAGCCCGGCTAAGAAGGGGTTTAAGGCCTGTGGTTTCAGCAAGCTAGGATGGGGGTGGGTCAGGTGCAGTGAGGTAGGAGAGGCAGGAAATAGGTCAACAAGGAGGCAGGCGGCAGGAATTGAGTTTTACCCTGATGTCAATTATGGAAGGCTGAAAACAGCCGCCTAGAGGGAGGCTGGGAGAATGGGGGAGGCCTTGGCCATGCTCTTGGGGCAGGGTTTCCAGCTTAAGCAAATAAAGATGCAAGACAACCAGTTACATTTGTACTTCAGATAAACAACAAACACTTTTGTATGTGAAATACGTCCCATATAATACTTGGGAATAATCATACTAGAAAAAGTATTCATCACTTATCTGAAGTTCAAATGTAGCTGGGCATCTTGTGTTTTTCAGAAAACCCTACCCTGGGAGGAAAGTCAAGCCCCTGGCTGCAGGAAGAGAGGTGGAGTGGAAGGGATCAGGCTGATGTTTATCTTAGGACTGGAGTAGCTGTGGCTGGTGGCAGGAGGTGGTGACAGCCTGGAAGGGGTGGGCCCAGGTGGAACGTGGAAGGAGTGTGCAGGGAAAGCTAATTGCAGCAGTAGAGCCAGAGAACTTTCTAGGTTGCCCTGAGCCCACCAGCACAGCCCCAGGGTGCCACTGATGGGTCCTCTAAATTCCACCTGTAGCGGCCTAATTTCCTAGCATGTAATGGGCTACTTTGCCCAAGGGTTTATCACTAACTTTCTCAAAGGAGAACTTTGTATTTACTGAATTGAGGCATTTAACCCAGGCTGAGGTAAATGTGCCCCTTTCTCTCCACTGGAGGGCAGGGACAAAGTCTCATTCATCCCTCGGCTTCAGCACAGCCCTGACCCAGCCTAAGGTGGGGTGTGGGGAGGCTCTCAGACAGGAATGACACATGTATGAGGAGGTGGGGGTGGGCACTGGGGCTCCTCTCCTAAAAACTTGCCTTATTATTTGTAAACATTATTTATCACTTTCCTAAAGAGATAGGGAGTAGAAAAAAATTGTAGATTTAGATGTCCCTGGATGAGGGTTTTGTTCCAGCTCTGGCATTGAATGGCTGTGAGGCCCATGGCCTATCTCTTTACTTATAAGTGGATCTCATCATACTGCTTTTTTCTACATCCTATAACTTTCGAAGCCTCCGATGAAGTCACCTAGTGAAATGCAGGAAAATGGCCGTTGGTGATGTTGATAGTGACTCAAAATGCTAGAATGAAAGTGGGCTGCACCATGAAGAGGCCTGAGCTTGGAACCAGCCCGACACCCACCAGCTGTGATCGGGGTCAGGGCAATGCTTTCCAATCTCCCCTGACCATCAGAATCACCTGAGATGCCCAGGAAAGCTGGAAGGTTCCCTTGGGGGCACCTCTTTCCAGACCTGTGAGTCAGAACCTTCCGGGGAGGCATAAACAAACACCTCCAGGTGAATCACTAGCTGGCACCAGTCAGCTTTGGTGATAGCCAAACCTGGATTTGAATTCAAGTTCAAATCTCTTTAGTGACTGTGTGACCTTGGACATATAACTTAACTATTCTGAGCCTTGGTGCCCTTATGTATACAAAAGGAGCCAATAATATAGGGTGGCTATGAGGATTAAAAATAGCCATTGTCAAGGGCTTGGGGCAGAGTTAAAACTGTCCATTGTAATTGTTAGTGGATAGAAGCCCAGTGATTCTCTCGTGGTGAACACAACCTCCTTTCAGACTAATCAGAGCCTGGAGGAATGAATTTCCCTCCCTGGGTGCTCACAGGGCCAGGCTCCAGCTGGCCCTCACATGCCTACTCCATACAGGCCTGGGCCACCTCCGCCAGCCAGACCGTTGGGGGATTTTCAGCTTTTGAAGTCCTCTCCTCCTCCATCTTGGGCTCCATCCTTCCACTCTCCTGCCTCCCAGTAGAGAAGCGCCTCTCATAGTTCACTTGCATTTGTCTAAACAACTCCACTCGCCCAGAAAAGCCCACAGTTATTTCCTTTTATCTTATTCCCAGCCCAATATAATAGTTGCCCGAGAACCTCTGCTTTCCACTAACTGGACCCCCTCCACACTCCAACCATCACCTCCTATCTTCCAGCTCTGTGACCCTGACTCCCACAATTCTGTGATCATCTCAGGACCCACAGTCCATTCATCTCACCCCCTCTTCTTATCCCTCACACCCTCACTCTCCTCCTTGACCAGTTTAGATCCCAATACAATCATCACCCCTTCACATAGGCCCTCACCTCTTCTTCGGGGTCCTCCACAGCAAAACCTCAACTCTGTACCCATACAGCCAAACAAGAGGAGAACACACGATGGTCCTGACTGATCCTGCTTTAAGTTTGTGAAGACCCAGGTTTCCCTTGTCCAATCACACCAACATTCTCATCCTAGGTAATAACCACATTTTCTTCAATGCCTTCAAAACTCCAGTGCCTCTTCCGCAGCCCTGACCTTGCTTCCTATGTCGTGGAGCAAAAAAGGCAATCAGAGAATCACTGCCCATATCGCCTCTTGGAGGTCTAAACCGCGACTGCTTCTCAAACTTGAATGTGCAAGCAAGTCACTTGGGGATCTTGTTTGTAGTTTTATATTTTTTGTTCTCACTCTGTCGCCCGGACTGGAGTGCAGTGGCACACTCACGGCCACCACAGTCTCAACTTACTGGGCTCAGGCGATCCTTCCTCCTCAGTCTTCCAAGTAGTCGGAACTACAGGCACGTGCACCACCATGCTAATTTTTTTTTTTTTTTTTTGAGTTGGAATCTCACTCTGTCACTCAGGTTGGAGGGCAGTGGCACACTCACGGCCACCCCAGTGTCGACCTGCTGGGCTCTGGCGATCCTTTTGCCTCAGTCTTCCAAGTAGCCGGAACTACAGGAGCGCGCTACCACACCCAGCTAATTTTTGATGTATTGTAGAGATGAGGTCTCGCCAAGTTGCCCGGGCTGCTTTCAAAGCTGTGGGCTCAGGCAATCCTCTCACCTCGGCCTCCCAAAGTGCTGGGATTATAGGCATGAGTCACCGTGCCTGGCCCAGGGTTTATATTTAAATGTAAATGAATTATAGTTAACTACAATTTAAAATTAAATTTTATAGTTGCACTAACCACTTTTTAAGTGCTCAGTGGCTACAAGTGGCCAGTGGCTGCCATATGGGACAGCACAGATCTACAGCAACTGCGCTGGTTATCAATTGGGAGGAAACTTTGGGGGTCAGGTCTAAGTCATAATTTGTCTCAGATCTCACTCCCCAGGTGCCTAGCCCAGGGCCTGCACTCAGTACTTTTTATTGAATTCAGTTTAATTCCAACAAGTCAAACATTAACCTCTAGGAAGAGGTCAGAACAAGGCACAATCAGTTCCCAGAGATGACCACCAGGCGGCAGGATCTGACTATCACTGCTTGGCTGAAAAATGAGCTCAAAACTTTCCTGGTGGAAGATCATTCAGCTCAGTGTTTTTCATACCGAGAATGAAATCAACTAGTGGGTCATAACAAGCATTTTAAAAATAGACTAAGGCCGGGGGTGGTGGTTCACGCCTATAATCCCAGCACTTGGGGAGGTCGAGGTGAGAGAATTGCCTGAGCCCACGGGTTTGAGACCAGCCTGGGCAATCTGGTGAGACCTCATCTCTACAATAAATATAAAAAAAAAAATTACAGATGTGGTGGCGCGTGCTTGTAGCTCCAGCTACTTGGAAGGCTGAGGCGGGAGGGTCACCTGAGCCCAGCAGGTCGAGGCTGTGGTGTGGAGGCTCATAGTTGGGAGGGGCAGATCCAGGGTTCAAACCCAATGCTGCTAACATTCATTTAACAAAGCACTTATGAGAGGCCAACTGTGTGCTAACTAAAAAAAAAGAAAAAAGACTAGAAGCATAATTATTGTTTTGTGTAACCTTATTTGATATATATATATATTATGAATATCTTTTTTTTTTTTTTTTTAGTTGAAGTCCAGGTTGGAGTGCAGTAGCATACTCATGGCCACCACAGCCTCGACCTACTGGGCTCAGGCAATCCCTCCACCTCAGCCTTCCAAGTAGCTGGAACTACAGATATGAGCCATCACACCTTGCTAATTTTTTTATTTATTGTGGAGACGAGGTCTTACCATATTGCCAAGGCTGGTCTCAACCTGTGGGCTCAGGCAATCATCTAGCCTCCGCCTCCCAAAGTGCCTGGATTTACAGGCATGAACCACCGTTCCCAGTCTCATGGGCCCTCTTAAGGACTTCAGATTTTCCCAAAAGGTATACCACTGAATGGTTTTGAGCAGGGGAGGGACATGATCTGGATGGTATTTTGAGAGAATCCCCTGGCTCTGAGCTGCTAATGGGTTGAGAGGATGGAGACTGAGAGCAGGAAGCCAGTTAGGAGCCACCTCTGTCATGAGATGAAAAATGGTGGCAGCTGGACACAGTGTTTCACGCCTGTAATCTCAGCACTTTGAGAGACAGAGGCAAGAGGATTGCCTGAGTTCAGGAGTTCAAGACCAGCCTGGGCAACTTGGTGAGAGCTCATCTCTACAATAAATCCAAAAATGAGCCGAACATGGTGGCACATGCCTATAGTTCCAGCTACTTGGAAAGCTGAGGCGGAAGGATCACCTGAACCCAGCAGGTCGCGGCTGCATGCCACTGCATTCTAGCCTAGGTAACAGTGAGACTCCGACTCAAAAAAAAAGAAAATGAAAGAAAGACAGGTGGTAGCACCAACCTCTACTCTGAAGGGTCGGCACACCCCACCATCCCAAAGCCACACATCTTTGGTCTCCTTTGGCTTCCACTTTCTCGTCTTCTCCACTGTGCTGGGAGCCGTGGACCCCCAGCTGTGGACCCCAGACCCCTACTGTGGGCTGCAGTAGGGCTTGGCCAGGGAGGGCCCCAGCAGATGGGAGTGGAGCTGGAAGGTTGCTCTCCCTTTCTCTCCATGAAGGGTCACCGCAGACAGCTCCTCCTTCAACCAGTGGTTACAGCCCCTGTCAGGCAGCCCTGTCCACACAGCTCTGTCTCTCTGCTTTTTAACTGCTCCTTCCCCTGTCCCCTCAGGCCTAGGGGTGGTGGGGAACTGTTTCCTGTGCCCTGCCCACAGCCTTGTAGAGTGGTCCTTTTATCAAAGGCTCACTTCTCAGATCCCCAGTTTGGGTGTGTCATCTGTTTCCTGGCAGACAGACTGATAGGCTTCCTATGTGGTCTGGCAATGTGGTATCAGTGGAAAGAGCACGGATTTTGTGCTCAAATAAAGCCAGACCTGAAATTGAGCTCTGTTACTTATTAGCTCTGGGATGGCATACGTCATTCAGCCTTTCTGAGCCTCAGTTCATTCATCTCTAAAATGGGGATACCATTACCTTCCTTTTAGAGTTGTTGTGACAATTAAATAATGCATGCAAAGGGCTTCACACAGGCCTTGTGCTCAGTAGATAATCTATACTTGTCTGTTTTGTTCTTCCTCCCTTCAACATTTCTTCCTGAACAAACATTTATTACACTCCGTGTGTCAAGCATGCTGCTAGGTGCTGAAGTGAGGGAGAGACAAAACTGTGTAGGGCACTGTTTTTTGGTTTGTTTTTTTTTAGATTAAAAAGTATAGTTTATTTAGAAAGAAAATTAGAGAAAGAGGAGATTCACCTCCCCAAGGTAGGGGAGGGGGCCAAAGTCAGAAAACATGGCCTGGCCACAGCTCAAAGAACACATGGCCACACCATAGCTTAGAAAGGCAATGGACACAATAGCCTGGCAATGGCGGTGACAATGGCCTAGCAATGGCCTGTTGTTGTTTTTTTGAGTCGAAGACTCACTCTGTCGCCCAGGCTGGAGTCCACAGCCTCGATCTGCCGGGCTCGGGCAATCTTTCCACCTCAGCCTCCCAAGTAGCTGGAACCACAGGCACATGCCACCACACCACCTGGATAATTTTTTTGATTTATTGTAGAGACGAGGTCTCCCCAAGTTGCCCAGATTGGTCTCGAACCAATGGTCTCAGGCAATCCTCTTACCTCTGCCCCCCAAAGTGCTGGGATGACAGGCGTGAGCCACTGTGCATGGTTCGTGCACAGTTATTGGTTTGTTTTTTTTTCTGTAGGGAGGTGGCAGTCTTGTAGAGGATGCAGTGGCTCCCCCAGGAGGACTCCCCCATGGCCCAAAGTGGAAAAGCAGTGACTTTACAAAGTATTTCTTTCTGTTTGACTATGATGTGGCATTTTTTTTCCCAGGGGCTGGAGATAGTAATCAGGCAATGCAAATGGTTGCGATCAGAAAAGTCTTCGAAAAGGGGGTTGGATTTATTTTTAGTTTTATTTTATTTTATTTTATTTTATTTTATTTGAGTTGAAGTCTCACTCTGTCACCCAGGCCAGAGTGCAGTGGCACACTCATGGCCATTACAGCCTCGACCTGCTGGGCTCAGGCGATCCTTCTACCTCCGCCTTCCAAGTAGCTGGAACTACAGGTGTGCACCACCACCCCCAGCTAATTTTTTTATTTGTTGCAGAGTCGAGGTCTTGCTAAGTTGCCCAGACTGGCCTCGAACCCCGGGTTCAGGCAATTCTCTCCCCTCAGCCTCTCAAAGTGCTGGGATTACAGGCTGAGCCACCGCACCTGGCCTATTTTTAGCTTTAAAGGAGCTATGCTCAAAGGAAGGTCATAGCGGCCTCCCTGGAGACTGAACTCACGCTCCTCCCTCCTCCCTCAGAGAGCCTGCTAGACTCCCCAGACTGAGAATTGGACCTTAATTAGTTAGTGATTCCTGGGAGTGTTTTATATCCCCGTGGGTGTGTTGGGCTCAGGAGGTACCTGGTATCTTGAGATGACTGTCTTAAAGGATTCTCCAGGTGGAGTGGGGCAGAAACTCCAGGATCGTGACCAGTGCAGGGTGGCTGGCAGGGAGCACACAGAGGGGAGCAACAGAAGCAGGACACACTAGCAAACTGCTGCTGCTAAACCGGTGATGCGGTTTTGATTGTGTAGGCACTGGCTCTAAGCAGGGGGAGGCTCTCTTCAGAGTTGGGCTACCAAAGTCTTCATCTGATGACTACGCAAGGCCAAAGGACCCCAGGGCCTGCTTGGGGTGATGGCAGTGGGAAATGGAAGGGAAGGAGCCCACCCTCAGTATTTATTCATAAAATGTCCATGGGAGCACCCACCAAGACCATATGCGGGCGTTGCAAGAATGAGGGGAGATACAATGGCATCAACAAATATATAAGGAGAACCTGAGGTGGGCCAGGCACCGCGTCCTTTCCTTGTGTAATCAAGTTCATTCCCAAAGCAGCTCCATGCAGATTATCAGTCCCTTATGCAGAGAAAGAGAACCAGGCTGGCCGGGCGCCATGGTTCATGCCTGTAATCCCAGCAATTTGAGAGGCTGAGGCGAGAGGATTACCTGAGTCCACGGGTTCGAGACCAACCTGGGCAACATGGTGAGACCTCGTCTCTATAATAAATCGAAAGATTAGCCAGGCGTGGTGGCGCGTGCCTGTAGTTCCAGCTACTTGGAAGGCTGAGGCGGAAGGAGGTCGAGGCTGCGGTGGCCGTGAGTGTGCCGCTGGACTCCAACCTGCGTGACAGAGTGAAACTCCAACTCAAAAAAACAAAAAACTAAAAAGCAATTGTGAGCGAAGTCTTCACAAACATCGTGGCAAACTGTGTCTTCATGGTCAGATAGAGAGTCCTTTTGCTTTTTGTTTGCTTGTTTGTTTGTTTGTTTGAGTCAGAGTCTCACTCTTGGCCTCAAGCGATCCTCCTGTCTCAGCCTCCCAAAGTGGTGTGATGATAGGCATAAACCACCAAAACTGGCACAAAGGACTTCAGTTTTTAAGGCTTCTCTGGGCCCCCTTTCGCCACGATGGGGCTCTGTTCATTCAGTGGGTGGCTTGGGATTTTATTTTTAGTTTACCACCTCATCCTTGCCTGAGTGTCTAATGGGGTTCTCCAGCTCCTCCTGGTCTTCTGGCCCAAGCGGTTCCCCACCCCAGTCAAAGGCTGCGCCAACCTTCGCACAGCCAGGGCCAGAGGGCCCCAAGGCCGGCGACTCTCCTCCCACACTCCACGTCCCACATCCCCCAGCTAATCGTCAGCCCCGTCTTCAAAATGCATCCACGCTCTGGCTCTTTCCCTCACCCTCGGCACCACAGCTCGGGGCTAAACCACCATCATCTCCTGTGGGGACCATTTTTGAGCCTCCTAACCGGTGACCTCCAGCTTGGCTGTCCGCCATTACTTTCCACACAGCGTCCAGGGGCACGCCTCTAAACCGAAAGCCAGGTCCAAGCACTTCTAGGCTCAGATTTCAGAATCGGTCTCCCTGCTCACGCAGAGTGGATTCCGTGGTCTGCAAGACCCTCCTCTCTGGCTGCCTTTCCGTTGTCATCAGAAGGCCTCTCCCTCAACCTCGGTCACGCTGGCATCCTTGTTGTTCCTTAAACATATCAACACACGGTTCCACCTCAGGGCCTTTGCACTTCCTGTCCCCTCCGCCTTAAATACCTGCCTTGCTTCCTTGCCATCGCTGTTTATGAATCACCTTATCACAGAGGTTTTCCTTGACCTCCCGATCAAAAACAGCCCTCCTCATCCCACCCTTCTTCTCTGCCCCTTGCCCTGTTCGTTCTGCCTGACATTTATTTATTGTGTCCCCTCTCCAGAATGTCAGCTCCACAAGGCAGGAACTTGTTGTGTTTTGTGTCCTACCGTGCTCCCAATACCTGGCATATAGTGCTCATTTAATAGTAGTCAAATGAACTGAATGAATGAATGACTCATTGACTGAGGCTTCAGCCTCCAAAAGCATTTAGAGCACTTCATAAAGGGAGGCTTGCATGGGTCGTAGGGGAACTTGAGAATCTGGGATTTCCTCTAATCTTTTGAATGTACTGGTATATGTCTGCCCTGATCCTGATTCTTAAACAAGCATCATTCATTCATTCAACAAGTGCGTACCAGCTTCTGCTCTGGGCAGTACCCTGGGAGCTCTGTGCAATCAAGTCCCGGCCCTGTAGTCATGAAAACAAAACAAAACAAATAAATTCACAAGAAAGGAAATGGCCTGGCATGAGGGCTCACGCCTGTAATCACAGTGACTCAGGAGGCTGAGGCAGGAGGGTTCCTTGAGGCCAGGAGTTTAAGACCAGCCTGGGCAACATAGCAAGATCCTATGGAAAGAAAGGCGGGGGGAGAGAGAAAGGCGGCGGCGTGGGAGGGAAGGAGAGTGGGGGGAGAGAGAGAAAGAGAGAGAGAACACAAAAGAAAAAAAAGACAAGACCTCTCAGGGTAGTTACCCTGAGGGTGGGATGGCATACAGATAAGGCAAAGCACTGCTGGTTTTCTTCCTAAGTCTTCGGCTATTTGATTTTTTAATATTAATTAATTAATTTAGAGACAGGGTCTTGCTATGTTGCCTTGATGAACCTTCGGCCTTGGTCTCCCAAATTGCTGGGACTACAGGTATGAGCCACTGTGCTGGCCACAACGACTTGATTTTTAACACTAAGTGCATACATTACTTTGAAAAAATAAAACAATACGTTCAACATATATTTGTAAATTAGTTATGAGGCTATGGCATCATGGCTATAAGACTTAGACGTTTTGAAAGTAAGTCTTTTAGGCCTGGTGCAGTGGCTCAGCCTGTAACCCCAGCACTTTGGGGGGCTAAGGCGAGAGGATTGGCCGAGCCCACGGGTTCAAGATCAGCCTGGGCACCTTGGCGAGACCTTATCTCTACAATAAATCAAAAAATTAGCCAGGCGTGGTGACTAAAGCCTGTAATCCCAGCACTTTGGGAGGCCGAGGCAAGAGGATTGCCTGAGCTCAGGGGTTCAAGATCAGCCCAGGCAACTTGGCAAGACCTCATCTCTACAATAAATAAAAAAATTGGCCAGGTGTGGTGGTGCATGCCTGTGGTTCCAGCTCAGTGGGTCGAGGCTGTGGTGGCCGTGAGCATGTCAATGCACTCCAGCCTGG
>CAUYQG010258162.1:0-11093 GCA_963574415.1 Tarsius wallacei
TATAAGTAAGGATTAACTACACAAGTAGGCACATGCAGGTGGGGCTTGGGGATCCATCTGGCCCTCACTTCCCCTGGTTTGGGACCAGGTACCCTTTGTGTTGTTACATGTTCCCCCACCCCCACCACCAAAAAAGATCTCTGACTAATCCGGAATTTTTCTTTTTGGACCTGTTATGGCTATCGTGAATACAAATATTAGTTCATATAAATTCAGGAAATGAGTTAATTTCCTTGCCTTATCTAAGATGTTGTGTGCTTGCTTCACTTGTAGACCCAGGGGGATGTTCATGGTTTTAATAAATTTAAAGGGCTAAATTAATGACTTCATTACCTTGAATTTCAGGTAGGAATTCAGCTTAGATATGAGGTCCTATGTGCATATCACAAATGCATTATCATGTAGAGGAGTTCACTAACAGCAATTTCCATTAATTTAAATTTATAAACATTTCCACTATGGCAGAGATCATCATATAGGCATTAATCTAGTATTTCAAGTAAATGTCAAGTGGCTTTTTAGACCTGTAAAATTATATTTTGACCTTCTCTATATCAGCTGTGCCTACTTATATTTATCAATGCCACTCTCATCTGAAGTTCCTCTTTCTATTTTGTTGTATTTTTCAATTAAAAAATATATTTTCCAGCAAATATACTTACATCCCACATTTCCTGCATTTTTGAATGTTTTTATGACATCAGAGCCTTATTTGTTTTTGTACCATCAGCACCTAATACTCTACCTTGCATATAGTAGGACATTAAATAGTTGTTGAATAGATGAAGTACTGAACAGGTGAACATTAGTATAAGCAGTAAGTTATGGTGCTATATTATATTAACATTAGAGATTTAATTTAGAAAACCATATAACAAAAGTCAACTGGCATACTATCTTCTAGGGGCATATTGCTGGCACAGAACACTTTACTAACCTTAAGCGAAATTCACTGCTCCCCTAAAGCTATGTGGATATTTACAGATCATTAGTAATAAATCTTTGCATATATCTACTCTCTATACTTCACTGATCAATCTATTTTTCTTTCTTTTTCTTTTCTTTTCTTTTTTTTTTTTTGAGTTGGAGTCTCACTCTGTCACCCAGGCTGGAGTGCAGCAGCATACTCACGGTCACCCCAGCGTTGACCAGCTGGGCTCCAGCAATCCTTCTGCCTCAGCCTTCCAGAACTACAGGCACGCTATCACACTCGGCTAATTTTTTTTTTTGGTAGATTGAAGTCTTGCCAACTTGCCACAGGTCTCGAACCTGCAGGCTCAGGCAATCCATTTGCCTCGATCTCCCAAAGTGCTAGGATTACAGGCTGAGCCACCAAGCCCAGCTCAATCTATTTTTCAAATATGCCAAACTTGTTCATACTTTAGATCTTTTGCTATCCAGCTATCTGTCTGTTGGTGTATCTTTGCTGTCTATAAAAATCTTGTTAAATTCTTGTGGCTAGCTACTTCTTCTCATTCAGGTCTAAGTTAGTAGCATCAACTAGAAAGGTCTCTTCAAATACCCAATATAAAATAGTATAACCACCCCATTCCACACACTACCACATTCCTTTGATTTACATTCCTTTTATATTCATCACTATATTATGCAGTGATTTGTACTTGTTTACCATTACAACTAGAATCCAAACTCTAGTTTGCATGGAAACAGAAACATATCTGTTTTGTTTACTGAGCTAGCCTCAATGCATAGAACAGCATTTGTTTGTTTGTTTTTTCATTGTTAAATAAATAAATAAATAAATAAATAAATACCCTAAAATGGCTTTACTGATTGAAAAGCCAGTCTGGCATCTTGAACAAATGAGAAGGGAAGATGGATGAATTAATTGAAAGCCTGAATGAAACCTTGGTTAACTGTGTGGATAACTGACACTTGGTTTTACTGATGACAGGGTGTGAGTGCATGTTGAATTAATAGAGTGGTTATTACAGACTAGACTAGACACACACACACAAACTGAATTCCTTGATGCAATCAACAACGGCTGTCTCTCTATGTCAGCACAGGATCAGGCATATCTACGTATAAGATGACCATGAAACAAGGAGGGTGAACTTGACAGGGTTCTTAAAAATAAAGCAATCACTAAGTAATTGTGTCTATTTTAAGAGTTTGTATTACTTTGATGTTCATGTTAACATTATCAAAACACCTCAGAGCAAACTCTGAGAAGGCATGAGCTCTTTATTTTTCCAAAAAAAAAAAAAAAAAAAATCAGCATAATGCCAAGAAAAAAATGATCTTTGAAAATGTCATTTAATTATAACCAAAACTTTAATGTTTAAATATTTTTCAGTATATGATAAAAAGAAAGAGTATACACATACAAAAGTACCTGGCATAAATCTTCTGTTTGGCTAATGAAAATTAACATTCAAAATAACAAAGCCTATAATTTTGTGATTTAATATAATATAAAAAACAAAATATATAACTTGTTTTTTTCTTTTGTGATTACCTTCTATAATTATACTTAATATAACACCCAATTTAGCTTTGTGAGGATTTTATACAAATAAAATCAGAACTATTAACAGAAATGTCCCTGATAATATACATGATACATATATATAGCGATCACCTAGAACAATATCATCCGCACCACTAATTCAGAAAATAATAACAGCAGGGATGTAATTACCCAGTGACAGTTGGCCCTTGAACAACATGGGTTTGAAATGCTGGAGTTCGCTTATACGCAGATTTTTTTTTTCAATAAAAGTTGCACTGCCTGCCTCTCCTGCCTCTTCTGTGTCTTCCACTTCTGCTTCTGCCAGCTCTGACTGCAAGGCCAACCCCTGTTCTTCCTCCTCCTCCTTAGCCTACTCAATGTGAAGATGATGGGGAAGAAGCCCTTTAAGATGACTTACTTCCACTTAAATAGTAAATTAAGATTCTCTTTCTTATGACTTCCTCAATAACATTTTCTTTTCTATATCTCTCTTCATTGTAAGAATATGGTATATAATACATACAACATACAAAACATGTGTTACTTGACTGTCTATGTTATTGGAAAGGCTTCCTTTCAAAAGTAGGCTATTAGTTATGTTTTTAGGGAGTCAAAAGTTGTACACAAATTTTCGACTGCCTGACGGGTCCGTGCCCCTAAATTCTGCATTGTTCAGTGGTCAACTTTTACCTTTTTATTTTTTTTTATTTTTTTGAGTCAGAGTCTCACTCTGTCACCCAGGCTGCAGTACAGTGGCAGGCTCATGGCCACCCCAGTGTCTACCTGCTGGGCTCAGGCGATCCTTCCACCTCAGCCTTCCAAGTAGCTGAAACTACAGGCAAGCACTATCATGCCCAGCTGATTTTTTTTTTAATATATATTGTAGAAATGAGGTCTCACCAAGTTGCCCAGGCTGGTCTTGAACCCCTGGGCTCAGGCAATCCTCTTGCCTTGGCCTCCCAAAGCGACAATTTTTAAATAATAAGAAATACACCTTAATCGTCATAACCCAAAATGACAATTCTAAGAGGTGTATATATGTATTTGGTGGGCAGAAACTCCAGCCTCTGAAATGCATCTCAGTAGACATTGGAAGAATGTGATTAGGAAAATATCTCTACATCTGGACCACCAAGCCTATAGCAGTAAGTATATGAAAGGTCAATTATTCCTAGAGTTAAGCGTTATAGAAGATAGAGGCCATATAGGGTATAATTTAAGCAATAATTTGAGTGCTGAATTTATAATTTAAGAGCCAAGAGACACCGGCAGGTTACTTGATCATTTTAAGCCTCGCTCTCCATGTACGTAATGGGGAAGACAATAATTCCTATGTAATACCTAACATTAGCTGTAATGAGAATTAAATGTGACAATACATATAAAGAACTCAGTGCAGTAAACATTTGCACATTAAACACTTTAAAAATAAAAATTTAATAAATGTTAAATATCTTACTAATAGTATTTTGGCCCTGAAATCTTCCTCTTGGGGCTGGTCATAGAGTCTTATCACTCTTGAGCATTCAATTGGGCCAAATTGTTAAAGAGAAAGGAATTAAGCGCACATATTATTTCCTAACAGAAAATTCTAAGTTTTAGAATCTTAGTATTATAGCATATGATCTTCAAGCAAGTCCTCTTGCTTCTCAGAGACTCGAGTGACCTTGAATCTTCTTCACTACTTCTACGCTTTTTACAGGCCAAAGTGAGAAGAAAATGAAGACATTCTATACTCTTTCTTAAAGACAGTAAATAGGTATTTACTGAATAATAATGGGGTGCCTAAGGTATCCTAGCACTTTGTGAAATGATACATGTGTAACAAGATCACAGTCCCCGAACAGGCATATGATTTTGTTTGGTGGACATACTAATAATTAGATCAGCAAACAGTTGAAGGTGGTAGGCAGGGAGGGATAAAAGTATGGCACAGGGAGAGGGAGTCTAGTAAAGGGTATCCCATTTTCTCCTCTTCTGTTATAAACCTCAACCATCTGGGGATTACATCAAGTATATATAAGTAAGCTGTGGGTTCCCCAACCCTCACCAGAATGGAAACTCTAAAGAGTCATGACCTGGGCTGGAAAAAGAGCTGGCTTAACTTTATAATCATCTGTTGCATTTTCTGACTCTTTATTTTAGACTGGCACAATCCAGTTTTGATCCTCTGGATCATCTGTACCTGTGAAAAATGTGGGAAAATATACAGATTTCTGAAAGAGTACCAAAGGGATAAAACACCAAATAATTGTAATCTCAAACCCTAAAGACCATACTTAATAGAAAGAAAATGAGCTCACATATTTGACTTTTACTTTCCCCTGGGAACAAACGCTTCAAATGAGCTGGCTATGGGGTCATGTGGAGGAGAATAAAGGTTCAATCAGAAGTTAACAAAAAAGTCCTCCTGAAACCCAAGTCAATCAAGAACTTAAATGCATATGAAACCAGATCTGAAGTACAAAGATCAAATGTCAGAGTGAGAGAAAGAGAGAGAATAGCATTTCTGAGTAGCTGAAGAATTTATTACTCCAAAGCAGGTTGATTGTGTCCTCTGTTAACTAGTTTCACTTAAGTATTGTTGGACTAAAGATTGTAAACACCCTAATGAAGGAAAACACTGGTATTCCTCCTTCCTATAAAATTTAACATCTCTGTTCAGAAGGGAACAGATTAAAATTGCTCTGGTGAAAGCAGCATGGGATTTCAATGTCTAGTCCACCAGGCTAAAACACACACACACACACACACACACACACACACACACACACACACACACTGACTTCCAGCCCCCCAAAACTCTGCATCTCCACCTCCAAGCAAGGAAGATAATCCAAAGGCCAATGGCAGAGTTCTACATACACATAGCAGGTTGAAGATTGTCATTAAAGTCTAAATTTCACAGACAGGTATCAGGGCCACAGCCAGAGATTGCCATGTCATTTATATCTGTTCTCCTATTGCTTTAGCTCAGACTTGATGGGCACTTTTATAGTGACCACTGGGCTGCCACTAGATTACTGCAGGCAGAATTCCCAAATTTACCTCATGCAGAGAGGAAGGCTGACCCAGGATATATGCTTTCCCACCAGGGGATATCCCTTAGCTGGTTTTATGGTTTATTTTCAGAAACCTTCCTTCACATGCTTACCTTCTTTTTATAGCACTCTACCTCCTACTGGTAGAAGCCCTTAACCATCCCAAAAATGGTTGAATAGAAGAAACTAATTAAGCATCTTACCTAAGAATTTAATGATTTGGGCATTCAACTACCTCCACCATATTTACTCTTTCTCTTCCCCCTTTCCACCTTTTCTACTCACTACACATTGACGTATCTCTGGCTCTCTTCCCCACCACCATTGATGAATCATATGTTGTAGTCACTCTTTCCATACATGCACTGATTTTTTCCTATTTATGACTCCTTCTTGAGCTATTCTTTCTGCCAGGGATGATGCTTCCCTATTTATACCCATCTGACTGCCTTCCCCTAATGATCTAAATTCTTTTTCCTTTCTTCCTCACACTAGCTGGATTATTTGAGTATATCCACATCCCTTAAGATGTTTTGCACATAGTAGATACTTATGGATGAAAACTCACATGCACAAACACACGTACGCACACACACACGCACACACACAGAGTGAGTTTTTAATTACACATTTTTCATTGCAGAAAGTTTGGCTTTCCTTAAAGTAATTACAAAGTTTGGATTAGTCAAACTTCTAAAAATTCCAATCTTTGTAGAGCCTCATTCAAGACTCTACAGCTTTCATACTTCCAATGGATTGTGAATTTAAACCCTAAAACTGCCAAAATAACTTCCTTCAGTACAGCTTTATGTAGTATTTTTTTTTTTTTTTTGCTCATCCTAAATATGTTCATCTTCCAATGTAAATGTTAAAAAGGAGAGAAATCTGCATGTTCCAAAGTTTTAAAATGTGAGAAAAGGCTTGGCAAAAACAGCAAACATGCCTAACCTATTTCTTTGGGGGGAAAAAAGATTTCATGTGGTCATAATCTGTATAGAAGCACAAGTCTTGCCTAAACAGTTTTATACTTAATGTGCAACATAAAAACATTTTTAATTCCATAACGTGTAGCCATGGGATGATATTGGACACATACACACACACACATACATGCACACCCAGTTCAATGAGAGGAGGGCATCACCTTTAAAGACAATAGTATTTATCCATAACATACTCTACAGGGCAGAATAAATATATGAAGGCCTTAAAAGTCTATAAATAAGCCGGGCTCGGTGGCTCAGCCTGTAATCCCGCGCCTTTGGGAGGCTGAGGTGAGTGGATTGCCTGAGCCCCCGGGTTCGAGACCCACCTGGGCAAGCGAGACCTCATCTCTACAATAAATCAAAAAATCAGCCGGGCTGGTAGCGCTCGCCTGTAGTTCCAGCTACTTGGAAGGCTGAGGCGGAAGGATCGCCAGAGCCCAGCAGGTCGAGGCTGCGGTGGCCAGGAGTGGCCACTGCACTCCAGCCTGGGCGACAGAGTGAGACTCCAACTCAAAAAAAAAAAAAAGTCTATAAATATATTTGCAGTCTTATTACTATACTGAACCTTCATCCTCTAGAAACACTTGAAAGAGAGCTTAAGGTTTCTAAGAGAATTTTTAAGGCGATATAAGGAATAGGCACAATAATCTTACTTTGCTGTTGATTAACAAAAAAGGATTTATAAAATAATTACTATTTCAAGTGCCCAAATATTCAAAATATACATCACCAATTCACTAGAGAGTCAAGTAGGGTTTAGACTACTTACCTCATAAATAGTTATATGTTAAGGGAGTTACATTTTAAATATATCATCTAAATTTTTGAGTTTGATGTCACAAAAAATCTCTATGCTTATTTGAGTCCTTATTCTTATTATTACATGTAAGGAAAAACATGCTGAACCAAAATGATATTTAAGTTCAATTTTTATAGGGGAAAACTTATTTTGCAACTGTGAAAAAAATCTCAAAGCACACCTATAGAGTGTGTGTGTAGGAATCATGTTGTTGGAATGTTTTATGCAGCAGTCATAGACAGTGGGTTAGGGTCACACATGGCAACGTGGTAGAACTAAGAAGAGATATTAAGCTTCAAATACTCTAATGCTCTCAGGGTACAGGTAAGAAAAGAAGACTCAAAGAGATGCTTAAGTAGCTTGACCAGGTCAAGCAGCTACTTAGTGATTGAATCAGGACTAGAAATACAATCTCACTGAAAAATCTTTCATTTTTACAGGACAATCTTTGCACTCTATTTCATAAGAAAAATTATAGAAGAAATGCTGTGACTCTAAAGTGCCATAAAATATCAATAACAAGCTTTCCATAGAATAGCTATAAGAAAAATCTGTGAGTTCTAGGAAGGTATAACATAGTGAATGAATTTCCACAGGAGCAATGCCCCAAAGTAAAACCAAAATTGTTGCTAAAGTTGAAAAATAGGACTTGATACACTTTCTTCAAATTGTTTTTGACAGCAGCATTCATGGCCTCTGGGTTCTTAGAATATGGTAGAAAACACAGTTTTTTTTTTCCTGGGCTAAAATCATTCCTTTTCATGATCTCAAATTCTAGCAGCAAATGCCACCCTTCTGGATGAAACACTACATGAAGAGAAGGTACAAAGATACAATTCGGGAAAATACAGGTATAACACATAGAACAGGCACTGGGATTATGGTGCTTACTCTAAAAGTAAAGCTGGAAAGTATCTACATGCTGTCCTATAAATCATTGTAGCAAAGTGTACCTTTATCAGAAAAGATGAACAAACCTTTGAAAGACAACCTCTAGCAGGTAGGTTTGTGTCTTGTTTGTTTGCTTTACTTATCTTTGCCAAAGTAATAATGTCGTAAACATTTGTCTCTACAGAACTTCAAATCCTCCAGTAGGAACACATAAAAGTCACTCTATCCTGAGAAACCATAAACCATGTGAAGACAAGGGGCTGTAGTCATATATCTCTTTTGTATTTCTCATTGTACCTAAAGTAGGCTTGGAAAAACCTATTTTGGAGAAAAAGCAGGGCCTTTCAAGCCAGGAAACTTTTAATTTAATTCTTGACTTTCCCACTTAGTAGCTGTATGACCTTGAACAGAATATCCAGCCTCAATGAGTCTCAGTGACTTTATCTGAAAAGATCAAGATTACGTATTTCACAGGATTGTTCACAGGATTAAACAAGCAAACTACTACCATATCATAGATGCTCAACAAATGTTTATTTATTGTTGGCATTCCAAACATAACTGTTGAATTAAATTGGACTAAATTTAACCACCATTGAAATGTGGCCCATTGTAAGGAGGAAGATAGATTTTTTTTTTTTTCCTGATTAATTGACATGCTGCATAGAAGTCTGTGGATTAAGAAAAAATAAAGGCAGGAGGGGGAGTTGAAGTCATTTGCAGAGATTACCTACAGCAGAATGTGGCTACTAGCCCACCAAGATAAGGCCCACAAATGACGACTAACAGTTGAAGCAAAGCGTGTTTGACAAGGCTAGAGCGTGTGTCACAGAAACTTGGGATGAGATGAGAGCCATTAAAAATTACAAACACCAAATTTGGCTGATGACAGCTGCCAGGGATACATGACAACTAAGAAATAACAACAGAGCATGTAACCGGAGGATGCTTGACCTTGGCTAAGTGGATTATTCCAACAGGTATAATTAAAGGTTGCCATATGGGCTGCAGAGCAGAGAGTAACAAACACAATAGTGACTTTAGAAGCATTGAAAGGAGTCTACTGCCAGGCAAACATCTCTCTTACCCACCGCCTAAACATTGAAATTATGCTCTTAGACTCTATCTATGCTGCAATGACTTAAGAATACTAATGTATTTTTATTATGAAAGAGTTTCTCCTATTCTTTCCTAGATCAGACTTTCTGGTAGGGAAAAATGAGGAAAAAATAGAGGACTTTGGGTACTAAGCAGACAGGAAGGGAAGTGTGGCAGTCAGGGTCGGGACAAAGAATAGATGTGAACCTAAAAAGTTGTGGGCTGAAAAGATAAATGACTTATTTCATTAAGAAAAGTTTTTTTGATAGACACAGTAGTGCTAAAGCTGTGCACTAAATGTATTACAAATAAATACAATGCAAATATACTAATAGTAGCTGTACTCAATATACTACAAATATACAATTTAAAATATCGCCGGGCTCGGTGGCTCAGCCTGTAATCCCAGCGCCTTGGGAGGCCGAGGTGAGTGGATTGTTTGACCCGCGGGTTCGAGACCCGTCTGGGCAACTTGGTGAGACCTCATCTCTACAATAAATAAAAAAATCAGCCGGGCATGGTAGTGCATGCCTGTAATTCCGGGGGAAGGCTGAGGCGGAAGGATCGCCGGAGCCCAGCAGGTCGAGGCTGCGGTGGCTGGGAGTGGCCACCGCACTCCAGTCTGGGCGACAGAGTGAGACTCCAACTCAAAAAATAAATAAATAAATAAATAAATAAAATTTTACAGTATAAAATTTATAAAATTAGCAAATGTTATAACTACCAATATTTATTGAAATTTGATTATACACTTAGCCCTGTACAAAATGTTATATACACTATCCCATTTCATCTTCACTAGCACCCTAAGAAGTTGATGCATTATCATTCTCATTTTATATTCAAGAAAGCTCAGGTTTGGGAAGATCAACTCACTTATTTGTTAAATGACAGAGCCAGGTCTAAAATTCACAACTCCCTGACTTAGGAGTCTGGTATTTTTAATCACAAATAGCTGAAAATTCTATCAGAGGGAAGCACATGTAAAAATATAAGAACGTGAGATGCATTCCTATATGATGTCCAAGGCAACAAAATGAGAAAGTAGGCTCCTATAGAATTAGAATTTCTGTTCTGACAGCAAAATGCTTTTAGATACTTGACTTAATAACTAAGATTTTTACACTAAAAAATAAGCCTTCAATATGGCCACTTAAGCTCTTGCCATAATAATAATAAGCTAATTTATAATCATTGTTAGTGATAAGACTATCACATGGTAAATAACATTATAACAAAAGCAACAGGAATAATCAAGTATTCTCCACTGGGGGAAAAATCTGACCCCTACAGTCAATTCCAGGCTTACTTTGTCAAGGTATTGGCATATTAACAATGATGGATGTGTAAGCAAAGAGCTATAAATCTGGGTGCAGGGACTCTTGAACATCAACCAGAAGGAAGTGAGATGATCAAGTATTTTTCTTTTGCCAGACATCATTTCATATTTTCACTAAAATAGTCCATCATCTGCTCTGAGCCAACAAAGTTGTTAGTAAAGTTCCCATGCCTGGCCTCATTCTTTCAGATGCACCCAGTTGTTTGCAACAGAAAAATTTTTTTAAATTAAATTATTATTAAAAATAATTTAATTTGAGGACACTAAATATGAATTTATTCTTCTGTATTTCCCTACAGAATAATGATGTATCATGGTCTCTATTTTTTTTTTTTTTTTTTTTGAGTTGGAGTCTCACTCTGTCGCCCAGACTGGAGTGCAGTGGCCGCTCCCGGCCACCGCAGCCTCGACCTGCTGGGCTCCGGCGATCCTTCTGCCTCAGCCTTCCAAGTAGCTGGAATTA
>CAUYQG010258174.1:0-14810 GCA_963574415.1 Tarsius wallacei
GCAGTGGCCACTCCCGGCCACCGCAGTCTCAACCTGCTGGGCTCCGGCGTGCCTTCTGCTTCAACCTCCCGAGTACCTGGGAGTACAGGCGTGCATCACCATGCCTGGCTGATTATTTTATTTTTTTGTAGAGATGAGGTCTTGCTCTGTTGCCCAGGCTGGTCTCAAACTCCTGGCCTCAAGCGATCCTCCCACTTCAGCCTCCCAAAGTGCTGGGATTACAGGTGTGAGCCACCGTGCTCAGCCTGAATATTCACGTTCTTTACAACCTAGCCTGGCTTGTGTAATAACGGCTTGGGGGTGTAACTGAAAACCGTGTTGGGATGGAGTTGAGGTACCACCATGGTTGCCCTGAGGGCTGTGACTTACGAGCTTCTGGGAGGAGGCTCTGCCTTGTAGCAGGGCACCAAGTGAAATCCCTGATGTGGCCTTTGTGACCCGAAGGATTGAGGGAGAGGCAGTTCCAGGAACAGCCATCCCCACACTACCAGCCAACACTCTTGGTTGCGCATTTTGGCATGCCTGTCCCCTAAATATTCTGGAACACTCTTAGAGTCTCATTGTTTTCCTCCAATTTAGAAAAATGAAAGAGGCCTCTAATTAATGTTTGCAGCAGATGTTGTAGGTTACTGTGGCGGTAAGAGCTCTGTTAAAAGTGACAGAAATCCAGCTTAGGTTAAAAGGGAGACTTGCCTGGCATAACCGGGTCCACTCACGTCACTCAACATTCTTCCAACGTGGACAGGTGATAGATAAAGATCTAGGCGTAGGCATAGCGCTGTCCATTCATCTGCTTATCTCATCTGGCGCGTTCAAGTTGCTGGGCCCCATGCTTGATGTTAGATGTGGAATGGAGAGCAGACTCAGTAACATTTAGAAACCCAGTTGTGGAATGTGGGAACGGCAAGAATGAAGCTAGAATGCAGGCACAGCCCCAGAGGGCTTGTCACCATAAGACTGTCTCTGTCCCCCTGGTGTTTTCGTGTCAGCCATTATTTTCTCTCACCAGATTCCGTGTCCTCTGGCACATTTCACAGCTCCCCCACAAAGGCTAAGTCACAATCTTTCGTGTACTGGGTTTTAAAATCCGGCTGGGTAAGGTGACTTATGTCAGTAATCCCAGCACTTTGGGAGGCAGAGGTGGGAGAATCGCTTGAGCCTAGGAGTTTGAGATCAGCCTGGGCAGCATAGTGAGATATTGTCTCTAGAAAAAATAAAAATAAAAAATCAACCAGGTGTGGTGGTGCACACCTGTAGTCCCGGCTACTCAGGAGGCTGAGGTGGGAGGATCACCTGAGTCCAGGAAGTCGAGGCTGCAGTGAGCTGTGATTGTGCCACTGCCCTCCAGTCCAGGTGACTGAGTGAGTGAGACCCTGACTCAAAAAATAGTAAGAAATGCTGAAGAAGTTCTCGGATGGCCCAGCTCGACCAAATGTCTCACTGCTGGAAAATACCCACCACAGCACAGAAACCGGGGTCTAAAACTCAGCTAGGCATGGTAGCGCGTGCCTGTAATTCCGGCTACTCGGAAGGCTGAGGCGGAAGGATCGCCGGAGCCCAGCAGGTTGAGGCTGTGGTGGCCAGGAGCGGCCACTGCACTCCAGTCTGGGCGACAGAGTGAGACTCCAACTAAAAAAAAAATAAAAATAAAAATAAATAAATAAATAAATAAAAGCACGGTGGCTTCTGTGTGCTCTGTGTGTGGAGGGGAGGACAGGAGGGAACTGGGTCTCCCATTCCATAGTTTTCTCGCACTGTCCTCTCCGTGATTAAACATTTGAGTCAGCCATCTAAAATCTAAAGGAGGCTGGGCATCAGAGGACCAGGATGCTGCTACACGGAGAGCTTTGAGATATGTCCTGGTGTCAAGTTTTAGGCCTAATGATGAGAAGCCACAGGTCGTGAGAGGGATGCTGTGATCTTGAGACGTTGGACTTATGGAAGTATTACTTTTCAAGGTCGTAGTAAGCAGTAGGCTTTCGGATACCTCAGGGATAGAAAAGAGACGCGTGAGTTCTGGTCATGCGGTTCAGAGTTTAGGTTTCTCTCTCTTTAGTAGTGGTTAGTTCCATGTATCCATGAGCCTTTCACAGGAAAAAACACATGTGGGTCTGTTTTTTGAGTTGGAGTCTCGCTCTGTTGCCCAGGCTGGAATGCTGTGGCACACTCCTGGCCACCGCAGCCTCAACCTGCTGGGCTCCGGTGATCCTTCCGTCTCAGCCTTCCAAGTAGCCGGAACTACAGGCATGCGCTACCTCGCCCGGCTAATTTTTGATTTATTGTAGAGACACTGTCTTGCTAAGTTGCCCAGGTGGGTCTCGAACCTGTGGGCTCAGGCAATCCACTCACCTTGGCCTCCCAGAGTGCTGGGATTACAGGCTGAGCCACCGAGCCGGGCCTACATGTGGGTCTTTTACCAAAAACTGTCTTAGGAGAAGTGTATTGTGGCCTACTTAAGAGCTCCCTAAAGTGGAAAAAAAAAAAAAAGATGACCTATTGCCTGAGAATGTGAGAAATGTAGAGGATGACCAAGTCCAGCAATGGAGGCAGAGTCAGATGTCTATACATTTTTTTAAAATTTATATTTTATTTTAAAGATGTGGGGTACAATTCAGGATTAGGTATACAAGTGGGTGTCATAGAGGTAAAGTTTGGGCCTCCCTTTGGTCCCCACTTTGCCTGGTTTGAGATCAGCTACCCTTGTTGATGTTGTACCCCGTCCCTCCCAGATTTCTGTACATTTGACTGAGTTCACCTTGAAAAATGCGAGAGGTAAAGAAGGAGTGACACGCATGGCTTTTGGTCCAGGTCTGCTGGGCTCACACCCACCGAGGCAGAGTGGGGGGGGACCACTCCATCTGAGTTTCCCTCTTCTGCAGCCAATGAACGTTGGAAAACAGATTCCCAGCTGTGATTCACGGCAAGTGAGGGGTGAGCTTCCGGGAAAACGAGTCTGTTCAATAAGCGGAATGAGCACTGACCCGCTCAGCACCCTCATGAAACTAAAGTGTCTGCACTCAGTTGCACATCGGCAGCAAAACAGAAGGGAAAAACCCCAAGAAGGCAAGGCCTACATTTTTCTCTAATGAGAAGCATTTCTTGGCAGCAAGTAGAAAAAGGGAGGCGGGTTACCCCTCTCTGTGTAGTAGATCCGCATGCGGACTGCGGGCTGCACTGGCAACATCCAGTCCTGATTCCCCTGACTCGGCTCTGAGCTGCTGGCTCACCTCCCCAGGCTTCACGCTTCTCAGCAGGATGGTGCCCACAGGCGCAGCATGCCAGGGCGGCTTGTCCACGGAGAGTGCTTAGACTCTGTGCGGCACCGAGTGAGTCCGTGTTACTTGGCTCTTCTGTGATTGCTAATGATCCATCAGCCAATCAATCACTGAGCAAGAATCCATTCAGCATCCTGTCTTTGATCAAGCCCTGGGGCTGAACGACTTTTCTTCTCTTCTCACTAATAATGCTATATTATTTTTAAAAATGCTATCTATCGTGCACTGATATGGCATGAGGACCCAGCTATATTAATTTTCTAAGAATTTTCTTGTGCTTTAGGTAGTTCTGTTGCATAAATCCTGTGTTATGTAATTATATTCTGTGTGTAAGCCTATGATTTCAGGATTTTAGGAACTCGAAAGGATGCTAGGCTTCCAACATTTGTTCCCCAAATAAGTCTTTATCTCTTAATATTTCTCAAAATTCACTCTGAAAATATTAAAGAGATGTATTTCCTTGTATATAATTTTATTGGAGTTTATAATTAACATTTATCGGTCAATGACATATTGTATAAAATACAAAACAAGCAGTGCGCATGGGGGCAGAGTCAATGTCCTTTCTTCTTCTCCTCACCCTCTTCTGTCCTTTCACTCCTATCTACTCTTTGTTTTCTTCCCTCCCTTCCTCCCTTTATTGGCCTGTTTGAAAATTTCCCTGGGACATGCAGGCAGGAGCAAAACTGTCCTGTATATTTGGTATATTAATGTGCTTACTGGTTTTAGACATTCCAAATAAGCAAATAAGATTTCAAATCTCACCTCCCATTTTGTCAGCTACCTGTTAGCTTTGTCTAAGAGTTTGGTGTCTTGATTGAATATAATTTTGATTTTGATATAATAAAATTAACCATGAGGGTTTTGTTTCTGGTGGGGCTGGAGTAAGCACATTTCCCCCCACCTCTCCCATTGAATGCAAATAAAAATCCTGAACAGAATGCATGGATTAACTGATTACCTGATTTTTTAAAAAGTCAACCCTCTTCATAGAATTTAAACAAGACCCAAAGTCACATAACATAATATTTAAAATGTCCCAGATGCAACCAGAATTACTTGACATTTGAAGAACCAGGAAAATTTTAACACTTTATGAAGGAAAAGATAATCAGCAGATAACAATCCCAAGATGACACAGATGTTAGAATTATCAAGACTTTAAGGCAGTTATTTTAACCATGCTGCAACAAGTAGATGTGAACCCCTTTGAAATAAATAGAAAGATAGAAAGTCTCAGCAGAGAAAGAGAAGATATAAAAAGGGAAATTTTAGAATGGAAAATATACTATAATAAGTGAAATTAAAAAAATTCACATAATGGGCTCAACAAACAATAAGAATGACAGAGGAGTGAGTCACTGACTTTGAAGATAGATGAATAGAAGTTATCCAATCTGAACAACAGAGAGAATAAAGATTGAAGAAAAAAATGAAGAGAATCTTAGGGAACTGTGTGACAGAAAGAAAAGACCTAATATTCATGTCTTAGGAGTCTCAGAAGGAGAGAAGAAAGAAAATGTGGTGCAAAATTTTTTTTGAAGAAATGACTGAAAACTCTTTCAAATTGGTAAAAGAAAGAAACTTATAGGTTCAAGAAACTCAGTGAACCTCAAACAAGATAAACTCAAAATTCCATGCCCAGACTTATCACAATCAAACAATCAAACTACTGTGAAAATAATAAAGGACATTTAGAGATACTTAGAACCTAATGACTTTAGAAGGAAATACAGCTTTTATCATGCTCAACAGGAAATATATGAGGTTAAAAAATAGATGGGTTAAGCACTCAAGAACATCTGCACAAGCCCCAAAAAACAACAAAATAACATTGAGGGCAGAAATCAACGAAATAAGTAACAATGAATTAGAGTAAAAAATAAAACCAGCAATCACTTGATAAGACTAATACAATCAATAGCTTAATTCTTTGAAAAGATATAAAAGATATATAGACCTCTGTCAAGAAAGGTCAAGAAAAATGCAAATAAGCAGAAAGCAAATAAAAGACTACAGAATGAAAAACAAAAGCAGCTACAGACTAAACAAATTGTAAAAACTATATTTAGTAGATATATGTTAATAAATTTCAATTCTTAGGTGAGATTATAATTTCTTAGGAAAATATAAAATACCAAAATTGGCTCGAGAAGTTACAGAAAATATCAAAGAACAGTAAGGAAATGAAAGACCACCTTCTCCAATAAAATAAAGCCTCAGATAGTTGTTCAAAAATATGACAGAAAGAATAGAAGTTACTTCGTTGTTTTTTTTGAGAGTGGTATACTCTCATTCCCAAACCAAATAAGGACAATAAGAAGAAAAAGAAGTCAATTAAAGACCCATGCCATTTTTCAGTCTAGATTTTAAAATCTTTACTAAAATAACATTTGACTGACTCTAATAGTGTATTAAAAACAACATGATTAAGAGAGATTTATTCCAGAAAGGTGTAGATGGTTCCACATCAGAAAATCTATTGAAATTGACTTGATACGAAAAATCCTTTAATTATCTCAACTGGAAATGTAAAAGCACTTGATGAGGTTGAGTATCTACTCATGGTGAAAACTCAATGCTAACTAGGAATAGGAGAGAAAGTTCTTAACTTAGTAAAGCTTGTTTAACAAAACCTATAGCAAACATGAAACTTATTCGAGAAAAATCTAGATGTGTTCTCCTTAAGATTGGGAATAAAACAAGGATGGCCACTCACACTGCTACTGTTTGACAGAAAACTGAGAGTTCTGGACCATTCAATGAAGAAAGAAAAAGGAGTATGTTGCGTTTGTATTTGAGGAAAAAAGTATACACTGTTTCTATCTGCCCCTTATTATGATCATATATTTGGAAAAGCCAACAGAATGAGCAAATGCATTCTTCAGTTCTTTATAACTGAGTCTCAGTTTTGTTTGAGATGGCAGTGTGCTGAGATGAAAACATCTACTCTGGCTGGACATGGTGGCTCACACCTGTCATCCCAGCACTTTGGGAGGCAGAGGTGAGAAGATTGCCTGAGCCCAGGTGTTGGATACCAGCCTGGGCATCTTGGCGAGACCTCATCTCCACAATAAATAAATTTAGTGGTGTGCACCTATAGTTTCAGCTGCTTGGAAGGCTGAGGTGGAAGGATCATGTCACTGCACTCCAGCCTGGGCAATAGAATGAGACTCTTGGCTTTTTAAAAAAAAGATATTCTTGTAATTAGAGATGGCCATAGATAACCAAATCTGGGCAATGAGCTCTGAGCAGAAATCATGGGAATTTTTATTTTATTTTATTTTATTTTTTGAGTTGGAGTCTCACTCCATCGCCCAGACTTGAGTGCAGTGGCACACTCCAGGCCACCGCAGCCTCGACCTGCTGGGCTCTGTCAATCCTTCCACCTCAGCCTTCCAAGTCTCCGGAATTACAAGTGCGCGCTATCACGCCTGGCTGGTTTTTTATTTATTGTAGAGATGAGATCTCGCCAAGTTGCCTGGGCAGGTCTCGAACCCGTGGTCTCAGGCAATCCACTCACCTTGACCTCCCAAAGTGCTGGGATTACAGGCTGAGCCACCGAGCCTGGCCAATCATGGGAATTTTACGTTCTTCATGCTGTCTACTTTTTTTTTTTCTTTTTTTGAGAAAGGGTCCTCTCAGTTACCCAGGCTGGAGCGCAGTGGCATGATCACAGCTCACCGTAGTCTCAACTCCTGTGCTTAGGCGATCTCTATGCCTCAGCCTCCCAAGTAGCTGAGACTACAGGCACATGCCACCACACCCAGCTAATTTTTTCCTTTTTTATGGAGATAGGGTCTTGCTATGTTGCCCAGGCTGGTCTCATCCCGCCTTGGCCTCCCAAAGTCCTGGGATTACGGGCATGAGCCACCATGCCCAGCCCTTGTCTACTTTTTAAGGCAGAATATCCCAGGCACACTTTCTAAATTTGGCAAAGATGTGTCATGTGACATATGGTTTCATGAGATGCAATGACAGAAATATACAGCAAAACAGATTTCCTCATGTACGGCCTTCGGTGGTGACACCCCCCGTGCGTGTCTTTTCTCTCCCAGGTAGGAGCTCTCACCTTTTCTACATACGCCCTTAGCTCCAGAGACAGGGCAACTTGACATTTGTGATCGAAAGTCCCAGAGGGCAGAGACTTACTCTGCCTTTCCCACGATGATGCCCCTGGTGCCTGAATCGGTGCGGTAGGCCCGTGGGGGTAGCGGCTCAGTGGTCACCAGTGGCGACAGCACACTCATCCGGGCTTCTGTGAGCCGCACACCAGCAGGGCCTAGCGGCAGCACGGACTAACACATCGGGTCTCCTCCCCCAGCATGGCGTCACCCTGGCCCGCCTGTGATGGCTCCATGCCAAAGCACGTCAGGTCACACCCAGGATCACCGATGCCAGAGGGCAGAGCACCTCAGCACTCATGTCTGCTGTCTTCTCCACGGAAGGAGGCATCTTTCTGGTCCAGCTACTTCCCTCTCCCCCAGTCTCCACTGCAGGCAAACCCTACTTCCAGCTACTTCCCTCTCCCCCAGTTTCCACTGCAGGCAATTCAGAGATGAGGAAGAAGAAAATAATACGAGGGTCGAAATCAGTGAAATAAGTACCAACAGGAGCATCAGAGAACTGGACACCTCATCTCTGTCTTCTTTGACAATTTTCTTTCCTTCCTTTCCTAATTATTCCCAGTCATTTAAACAACTTGAGCAGGGATGGGGATTCTTTTATACATACCACATCTCCCGACGATTGGTAGTCAGAGTGCTGTACATGGACCTTCAGGAAAAGAGGCTGGGTGTGATGGCTCACACCTGTAATCCCAACACTTTGGGAGGCCAGGGCAGGAGGATCCCTTGACCCCAGGAGTTTGAGACCAGCCTGGGTAACATAGCAAGACCTTGTCTCAAAACAAAATTTAAAAAAAAATTAGCCAGGAATCATGGCAGGCGCCTGTAGTCCCAGCTACTTAGAAGGCTGAGGCAGAAGGAGTGTCTGAGCCCAGGAGGTCAAGGCTCAGTGAGCCGTGATTGTGCCACCACACTCCAACCTGGGTGACTCAAAAAAATCGACTAAAAATAAAGAAAATGGGGAATAGGGAAGGGGGCACACCTCATCAAGGGTTCCTGCATAATGAACATTTGTGTACTTAACCCTGAATTGTACTCCACATCTTTAAAATGAAAAATTAAAAAAAAAAGAAAATGGGGAATAAATCATTTAGTGAAAGGACACGGTTTTAGGTGGAGTCTGGTCATGATGCTAATGCCAAGTGTTCTCCAAGGAGTTCAGTGGCATTAGCGTACTTGAGGTCACGTTCTCACAGTTGCTTTAAAGCCCACTTTAACTCAGCGCCCTGCAGGTTTGAGTGTTCACAGCATTACCCAAGGGAAGTTGTTATGACACCTTTATAACCGCCATATATACGTTATTACTAGGTTTAAAATGGCCGCTCCCTGAATTTTAAACAAGTAATATTTAAGCCTAGCCAGAGATTTTGTTTCGCTTCTAAAAATAAATCTATTAGCATTATAGGTTTATTGAAGTTACAAATAGGATTCACCGTGATTCCTTCAAATAGTAAACTCCTTCATTAGATTTATTTATCTACTTATTATTTAATTTCATTTTTTGAGTCGAAATTGCACTCTGTTGCCCATGGCTCACCACAACCTCGACCTCCTGGGTTCTCCTGGGTTCTGTCTCAGCCTTCTGAGTAGCTGGGACTTAGGCATGGGCCATCAAAGCCAGGTAATTTTTGAAAAAAAAGTTTTGTAGATCTGAGGTTTTGCTATGTTACCCAGGTTAGTCTCGAACTCCTGATCTCAAATAATCATCCTGCCTCAGCCTCCTAAAGTGTTGGGATTATAGGTGTGTGCCACCGTGCCCAGCCACCTTCATGTAATTTAAATGGTTACCAAATTTTCACATATATTTGGGGAATATGGCAGGAAATCTTTCAAAGTGTTAGGAACCATAGCCAAATTTAAATGAGAATAAATTCCATTTATTAGAAATAAAGATAAAGCTTCTCAAAATATTGATGACTAGGCTATAATATTCACTTTCTAGAACTGTGACTTAAGTCAGCCCCAACCTCCTGGGCTCAGGCGATCCTCCCGCCTCAGCCTCCCGAGTAACTGGGACTATTTGCACTGTTCACCCGGCTAGTTTTTTGATTTTGTTGTAGAGACATGTCTTGCTATGTTGCCCAGCTGAAATCACTTTTTTTTTTTAAACAAGCATTCCTTTTCTGTGGAAACATCTGCTGTCAGAGTCTCACCTGCTGCTGTTGGGCCACAGTTCTCTGTTGCTTCCTGTTAAATCCTCAATGTCATGTTTCACCCTAAACTCCACCTGACAGGTGCCCCCTGGACAGCCGCACGCCACCTCAGGACTTAACTCTCGGTCCTCCTGATGCCCTCAAGGAGCTGTCCCCTTGTGGCCCCTCCCGGGGAAGCTGTCAGTCCCCACTGGCTGCCGGCCGGGCTGTGGGCCAGCCATCCTGCACAGCCAGCACAAGTGAGCCCCAGGGACTTCCCGCTCACAGCCACTCGCTGGGTGGACTCCCTTTCCAGTGCTCTGGGAACAGAAACGAGTTTTCCTCGAGAAGTGCCCTCCTTGCCTCCCCGTCCCTGGAGAAGGAGTCGGAACTGCATCTGTACATCATTTCCACTACCTCGTCGATGTTTCTGCACTTAAAAAGCTCGTGGAACAATTATCTGATAGTAAGTGTCCGCATATGTTGACTTTGACCTGAGCATTTTTTTGGCTGGGTGGGGGGCAAACATGCCTTCCCTGATGTGTCTCCCATTTTGGGAATTCAGCCTTGGACTTTACTAATACTGTGAAAGACAGAATGCACGGGACAACCGGGGTGATGTATCCAGATGCTGCCTTAGGAAACATGCTTGTGAGTGAGGGGTGTCTCACAGAAGGGGGAGGCTGTGGGGTTTTGTGGAGACAGGCGGACGTGGGGGTCAGGAGGGAGGCAGGCCTCACCTCGGAGGGTGTGCGAGCAGGTGGTCTCTCACAGCTGCTGGGGTGACCAGACGCGGTGAAGTGCACCTCATCAGGATGTTCCTGCATTTCTCACTGTACTGTTGAAAGTGGGTTCCCGGCGTCGTTGTTAATGATTAGGGAATTTTATCCAGAGATCACCACTCTGCGTCCCTTATTTTGTAAATGAGGAAACAGAGAAAACTCTAACTTTAGGGCAGAGTTAGAATTCTCATTGAGAGATCTTTTTATTAGAATCAGTTTTAAAAATAAGTAATTTATTAAAAAGAGTAACACAATCCCTTTGAGTTATCTTCAGTAACGTATAATTTTTTTTATTAAAAAAATTTTTTGGCTGGGCTTGGTGGCTCAGCCTGTAATCCCAGCACTTTGGGAGGCCGAGGTGGTAAATTGCCTGAGACCATGGGTTTGGGACCAGCCCGGGCAATTTGGCAAGACTTCGTCTCTACAATAAATTTTTTAAAAAATTAGCCAGGTGTGGTAGTGCACGCTTGTAGTTCTGGCTGCTTGGAAGGTGGAGGTGGAAAGATCGCCTGAGCCCAGCAGGTCGAGGCTGTGAGCGTGCCCACTGCACTCCAGCCTGGGCGACAGAGTGAGACTCAGACTCCAAAAAAATTTTTTTATTTTTATTTTTATTTTATTGTATTTTATTTTTTGAGTTGGAGTCTCACTCTGTCACCCAGACTGGAGTGCCGTGGCTGCTTCCAGCCACCGCAGCCTCGACCTGCTGGGCTCCGGTGATCCTTCCACCTCAGCCTTCCAAGTAGCTGGAACTACAGGCGCGTGCTACGACGCCCGGCTAATTTTTGATTTATTGTAGAGATGAGGTCTCACCAAGTTGCCCAGGCGGGTCTCGAACTCGCGGGCTCAGGCAATCCACTCACCTCAGCTTCCCAAGGCATGGCTGAGCCACCGAGCCCAGGCAATTTTTTTTTAAAAAATAGAGATGGGGTCTGGCTATGTTGCCCAGGTGGGTTGTGAACTCCTGGCCTCAAGTTATCCTCTCGCCTTGACCTCCTGCAGTGCTGGAATTATAGTTGTGAGCCACTGCACCTGTCCTTCATGCAGAAACTGATAACCAGAGCAGCAAATTAGTAATAGAACCCTATTGATCTTTCAGTGTAATAATATTAATAATTATGAAAGGCTATTTTGCTTAGAAGAAACTAGAAAGGAAGGGTTTTATAAGTAGCTGAAAATCATCCAAATTACAAGACTACTCTAGTATTTTTCTCATAGCACTGTTCGGAAAACTTAAAATGTTTAAAATTTCTTTCTAAATTTGTAAACATCTTTCTTCAAATTAAAAATATAGACAAATTATAAATAGAGGAAAATCTTGGTCTATTAAAAAAAGGTTTCGTGCTGGGCGTGGTGGCTCACACCTGTCATCCGAGCACTTTGGGAGGTGGAGACGAGAGAATGCCTGAGCCCAGGGGTTTGAGACCAGCCTGAGAAACTTGGTGAGACCTCATCTCTACAACAAATCAAGAAAACTTAGCTGGGTGTGGTGGCATACACCTGTAGTTCTAGCTACTTGGAAGGCTGAGGCGGAAGGATCGCTAGAACCCAGCAAGTAGAGGCAGTGGTGGCCATGAGCGTGCACTCCGCTCCAGCCTGGACAACACAGTGAGACTCCAACTCAAAAAAAAAAAAGATTTTATATATTCTAGTAGAAAAGACAAAACTCAATTGACTTTAAAAAATTTAGGTAAATGTTTCAAAATAACTTTATACTTCCCTGAATTGATCAACTTCAAGCTTTAATGCTCCCTTTTATTTTTTAATTTTTTAGAGACAGGGTTTCACTCTGTCACCCAGGCTGGAGTGCAGTGGCATAATCATAGCTCACTGCAACTCGACTTCCTGGGTTCAGGTGATCCTCCTGCCTCAGCCTCCCAAGTAGCTGGGACTACAGGCACCACACACCCAGCTAATTTTTTTATTTTTATTTTTTTCTTCGTAGAGATGAGATCTTGTTATGTTGCCCATACTGGTCGCAAACTCCTGGCCTCAAGTGATCCTCCCACCTTGACCTCCCAAAATGCTGGGATTACAGGCATGAGTCAGGGTACCCAGCAAGTATTGCTTTTGAATTCTACAGCAGAAGCATAGCTGGGGCAAGTCTAGATTGGCCAACTCATCTCCTGTAAAGTTCTGTGTCATCCTTTCAATAATAAAGGCAATAGCTGTAACTGACACGTATTGTTATTATCCAGCGGGCTCTGTTCTGATGCATTATGGCTATTTACTTACTTACTTTGTAGAATGACACTATAAGGGAGGACGGTGTTCCCACTTTAGAGATGAGGACACTGAGGCACAGAGACCTGAAGTGAGGTCACACAGCTGGTGTGCATCTGGGTGTTGGATTCTGGCAGTCAGGTTTCTTCTATGATGACTAGAAATGTGGACAGAGGAGGATGGGCTGGATGAGCCAGTGGACGCCATCTGCAAGAATAATGTTTTGGGCCAGGCTTGGTGGCTCAACCTGTCATCCCAGCACTTTAGGAGGCCAAGGCAAGTGGATCGCCTGAGCCCGTAGGTTCAAGACCAGCCTGGGCAACTTGATGAGACCTCATCTCTACAATAAATAAAAAATGAGCCAGGCGTGGTAGTGCACACCTGTAGTTCTGGCTACCTGAAAGGTTGAGGCAGAAGAATCACCAGAGCCTAGCAGGTTGACGCTGGTGTGGCCTTGAGTGTGCCACTGCTCTCCAGCCTGGGTGATGGAGTGAGACTCCAACTCAAAAAAGAAAAAGAAAAGAGTAATGTTCTAACCCTTGGAAGGTGGAAAACGAAATAAGCAAATATTTCACATGTAAATGATGAATCAGGTTCATGTTCATTCTAATAACAAAAAATTAATTCAATATAAACACTTCAAAAAGTCATGACTTTTTAGTCAGACATGGAGGCTCACACCTATAATCTCAGCACTTTGGGAGGCCAAGGCGAGAAGACTGCTTGAGTCCAGGGGTTCAAGATCAGCCTGGGCAACTTGCTGAGATCTCATCTCTACAATAAATCAAAAAATTAGCTGGGCATGGTAGTGAATGCCTGTAGTCCCAACTACTTAGGAGGCTAAGGTGGAAGGATTGCCTGGGCCCAACAGGTCAAGGGTGTGGTGACCTTGAGCGTGTCACTGCGCTCCAGCCTGGGCAACAGAGTGAGACTCTGACTCAAAAAAAAAGTGACTTTTTTTGTGACACTGTTGAATTCTTTGATCAGCGTGGTCACCTTGGGTTAGTCCTGGTGGTGTATTCATGACCTAAATCAATGCGGCTGGTCTTAGGAGACTTGGGTGACTCTCTCTTGTGCCCCGAGAGGCAGATGACCTTTCGTGTTGAAGTAGAGAAATGCTCCTGAGAAAAGGAGTCGGACACTTTATTTAACTCTGTTCTTCTAGGTAAAATCAACCAAACCACCCAGTTAGAAACTGTCAGCACTCACCCTGACTTTAAGGGTTTCCAGAGAGCTGAGCCTCTCTCAGTGACCTATTTCTTCTGTAACTTTTACCCAGAAGGATCACGGCTGCTTGATCAGCATCTCAGATTTTAGAAAGATGAAATTTGGTAACCTTTGCCCTTCCTATGCTGAGAGGACAGTTGCTAGGAAACCGAGTGACCAAGAGATACCCCTCATTAAAATTCTGTATTTAAGGAAAGCAAAAACATTTGGTGAGGGGAGAAATGGCAGCTTTTTGGAGGGGGTGGGGGTGGTCCAGGTGTCACTCTGTCGCCCAGGCTGGAGTGCAATGGCACGCTCATGGCTCACCACAGCCTCAACCTCCTGGGTTCAGGCAATCTTTCCTCCTCAGCCTCCCAAGTAGCTGGAACTACAGGTGAGTGCCACCCTGCCCAGCTAATTTTTAAAAAAATTTTGTAGAGATGAGGTCTCGCTATGTTGCCCAGGCTGGTCTTGAACTCCTGGGCTTAAGTGATCCTCCTGCCTTAGCCTCCCAAAGTGCTAGGATTACAGGTGTGAGTCACCGTGCCTGATCTCTTTTTTTTTTTTTGTCCCCCAGGACAATGACAAAAGTAGCAAGGAAAAAGCACACATTTCCCTGCCACCATCTGCCCACCACCCTCCCCACTATTAAGAATAAGATAGGGAACCAGGTGCGGTGGCTCACGCTTTTCATCCCAGCACTTTGGGAGGCGGAGGTGAGAGGATTGCCTGAGCCCACAGGTTCGAGACCAGCCTGGACAACATGGAGAGACCTCATCTCTACAATAAATCAAAGCATCAGCGAGGCATGGTGGCACAAGCCTGTAGTTCCAGCTACTTGGAAGACTGAGGCAGAAAGTTTGCCTGAGACCAGCAGGTCAAGGTTGCAGTGGCCATGGGTGTGCCACTGCACTTCAGCCTGGGTGACAGAGTGAGACTCTGACTCAAAAAAAAAAAAAATTAGCTGGGCATGGTAGTGCACGCCTATAGTTCCAGCTACTTGGAAGGCTGAGGTAGAAGGATTACCTGAGCCCAGCAGGTCGAGGCTGCGGTGACTGTGAGCATGCC
>CAUYQG010258180.1:0-18386 GCA_963574415.1 Tarsius wallacei
GAAGTGAAAATAATTTCATAATAGCAACTCTTTAATGGTTTGTGGCAGTTTGAGATAGCATGTGATCAGTTATTTTTTAAATGTCTCAAATATGCTTGAAAATCAATTTATTCTCAAACATTTGGGTATATTATTTTGCAAGTTTGTTTCAAATCATCTGATATCATTAATGATTTAACTTCTGCTTCATGTATCAATTACTGAGAGGGATACATTTAAAAACTGTCTAATATAATGACAGATTTGTTAAATTTTCTTGTAGTATTTTTGGTACATTTTAAGGCTACATAACTAGATACAATAACATTTAATTTCATGTTTTGCTGAACTTTTTATTATTATGCAGTAAACTTTTGTTTTAATCTACATTAATGCTTTTTGTTTTAAGTCTATTGTATCTAATATTCATATAGCCACATAAAACTTTTATTTGGAAAGATAGTGTTTTCCTTGTATATCTTCCTCTATCCTTTAACTTTTAACAGGTCTGTAATTCTGTGTCCTAATGTTTTATAAATAGCTCTTGAAAACAGTATATATCTGAAATTCTTATTTCAGACTGACAAGTTTTTTTCTCTATTTTTTCTTTAAACTGAAGAGTTTTAGTCTACTTTATTTATATTACTAATATATTTGTGTTTATTTCTGCCATAATTCTTAATTTTTTCCATCCTGTTTTCTTTCCTCTTTCTTGCTTACTTCTTGTTTTTTTCCCCTTTATTCTCATCCCATACTCTCCTACACTAGATTAGAGAACATAGCTTCTAACGTGTCTTCATTTAGTAGTCCCATTTAATATTTTAATATGGTCACTTGTCACAGCCCACAATTGATCTATGTCTTTTTCCTCCTCCAAAATTATGCAAAGACCTTACAATACTTTAATTACCATCCTCCCTGCTTATACTCTATTTTTTAAAGTGTATTTTATGGTATTTTAATTCTAACCCCACAAGACAAATTATTATTACTGCTGTACAGTGTCGATTTAGAACAGCAGTTCTTAATCTCAGTACTACTGACATTTTGGGCCAGATAATGCTTTGTTGGAGCTGTCCTGTACACTGTGGATGTTCAGTAGCAGGCCTGCCCTCCACGCCAGATACCAGTACCATACTCCTTTCTCAGTTGTCACAAACAGAAATGTCTCCTGATACTCAAATGTCCCGAAGGGGGAACAATGTTCTTGGTTCAAAATCACTTATTTAAATATCCTCACTTATTTAATGGTATCTATTTTCACCATTGCTGTATCTCATAACTTCCATCACTTTTATTCAGTCTAAGAGAAATAATTTAGAATTTTTCTTAGTGAGATTTGTAGCACAAAAAAAAATCTGTTTTTGCTGTGATTTATTTTTGGTAAATCTGAGAAAAGTCTTGGTATTTCCCTTTATTCTAAAAAGATGATTTATTGGGCATAGAATTCTAGATGGAAAGTTACAATTGTTCCTTGGTATCCATGAATGACTGGTTTCAATACCTGCCCCAAGGGTACCAAAATCTTAAGATGCTGAAGTCCTTATGTAAAATGGCTTAGTATTTGCATATAACCTATGCACATCCTCCCATATCCTTCAAATCATCTCTATATTACTTATAGCACCTAATATAGTGTGAATGCTATATAAATTATTGTTATAATGTATTGCTTAGGAAATAATTACAAGAAAGAAAAACGTCTGTACATTTTCAGTACAGACACAACCATTGTAGGCCTAACTACATTTTCCATTCAGGGTTGCTTGAATCCACCAATGTGGAACCTGCAAATACAGAAGGCCAATTGCATTTTCTTCAAGCACATTAGAGGAATCATTCCACTGCTTGGTGACATTGTGGCTCTTGAAAATAAACAGCTGTCTAACTATTATTCCTTTTTCTATAATATGTCTTTTATCTGGTTCCTTTAAAGAAAACATTTTGTCTTCTATTTTTTTTTTTTGGAGTTGGAGTCTCACTCTGTCACCCAGACTGGAGTAAGAGGCCACTCCCGGCCACCGCAGCCTCGACCTGCTGGGCTCCGGAGATCATTCCGCCTCAGCCTTCCAAGTAGCTGGAACTACAGGCGTGCACTACCACGCCCGGCTGATTTTTTGATTTATCGTAGAGATGAGGTCTCGCCAAGTTGCCCAGGCGGGTCTCGAACCCGCAGGCTCAGGCAATCCACTCACCTCAGCCTCCCAAAGGCGCGGGATTACAGGCTGAGCTACCGAGCCTGACTTCTTTTGTGTTCTTAAGTTTTGCTATCATATGTTTAGGAGTATTTTGCTTTTTTTCTTTATTGTGATTCGTTGAGCTTTCTGAATCTGAGAATTGGTATCCTTCAGCAATTCTGGGCATTTCTCATCCATATATCTTTGAAAATTATTTCTTACTCTCTATTGTCTTTCTAGAAATTATCAAATATTAGATAACTTTAGGATTCTTGCTTCATTTTAACTTCTGCAGCTTTCTTACTTTCTTGCTGATAAAATATTTGGTACACTTTATTTGCCACTTTCAAAAACAAGAGCATTTCTAGATTTCTCATCAATAATATTGTTTGAAATTTATGTTACAAAGTTAATTTTAGTAGACTTAAAATATACTTATTCTAAGATTATTTCTTACTTTAATTCTTTAATTCGACACTATCTGGACTATAGAGCAATTCCTTTATACTCCCTTTTTGTTTTAATATTATTAGTTCACATTTTTAAAAAGAACTAAGTAATCATTATGCAAATGAAGATTCTACCTTGGTGTACATACAAAATGGTTTTCCTCATAAACATTTGTAATCTCTTTCTCCACAACAGAGCAGAAGAGAAAATGTGTGAAAACCCCAGTTTAGAATGACATCTCCATGGATGACAAGATTAATCTTCAAGAACAAAACTGTATTAGTCTCTCATTTGGAATGGTTTTTGCACAGTTGATTGGAGTACCTTGGGGTTGAAAATATTGGTAAAATTGTTTTGCTTCTTTGATTTATGTTTCAAACTCTCACACACCTTATTTCTCCAGAGCATTGTGTTCATATTGAGGTGACCTATGTGTAGATGTCAGAAATAGATAAATAGCCAGACTTTGTTTGAAAGTCTGATTAAACTCCATCTTCAGGGATATTTTGTCCCTTTTATTTTGTTACCTACTATGATAGTATTTGATAATGAAAAATTGAATAAGTACCATGAGAAGAAACTTGTATGAGAACAGAAAATCTTTCAGACAGAATTTGCCCAGAACTGATACTTTTTCTACCCACCCCCTAGGGTATCTCTTGCCACTGTTTGTGAGGTTAAAGTGTTTGTAAGTGGTCATTGAAAGGTGTTTATAAGCCACTTCAGTGTGAATCTGTGACTGTTAGTTCAGTTTCCAGGTTTTCATGATATTTAGTTTTCTGTTCTAAAGATAGAGTTGATCTCCACATTATACATGAAACACCGTCTCAGATGAATAAATTGTTCTTCTAGTGTCATGTTGCTGAAGAATAAAGAGCTGAGTAGAGACCTATGACAAGGTCTTTTCCAAGTTTGATGTTTTTGCCATAATATTAATAATTCCCAAGTTGTGCCCCATGTAATACTTTTTTCATGAGATGTCAATAGGTAGTTCACTAAATAAGGGTCTAATAATTTAGAAAATGCTGACTTAAATTTTAAAGTATGCTTTTCATCTATCCTGGATACTAATCTTTGTTAGTTTTGTGTTTTGTAAATATCTTCCCTCATTCTGATCCTTGTCTTTTTACTTTTAAGTACCTTTTGATGAGTAGGCATTTTGAATTAAAATTTAGATTAATATATTGACTTTTTTTCACTGTTTGAGCTCATAGCATTTTGTTTTAAGGATTCCTCCATGCCCTCATATATTCTTACGTATTATCTACTAGATAGTCAATGTTTTACTTTTTACATTTAGTCTATAATATACCTAGAACTGATCATATAATATACCTGGAACTGATTTTGGACTATGGTGTGAAGTAAAGATCCAGTTTTGTTTTTTTCCCCACATGGGTAAATAATCATTCTTATACCATTTAATCACTGACCTTCAGGAATCACCTCCATCAAGTGTGAAATTTCCACACAGTAGTGATCTGTTTGGGCCTTTCTATTTGTGGTTTCATTTGGCTACTCTTTCTAGTCATATGCAATACCAGAATTATTTGTAAGGAGGGATGTGGGGGGAAGGGAGTAGTGTGGGGGGGAAGGGAGGGGTGAAACGATCTAACCATTCATCTGGAGACTAGACAAACACATTATAATATAGATATTTGTACAACTGAAAACAAACTCGACCTACATGCATTAAAATTTCATAAGTTTGTGCCCCCTATCCAAGATTTAACAAAATAATATTCATAGTATGATACCATTTATGTAAAAGTTAAAAACACAAAAAGTATACCTATTGCTTAGAAATATACAAAGAGATAAGAAAATAATAGTGACTGCATAAGCAATCCATACAATGTTCAGAATTTTGTTACCTTTGAGAAATGGAAGAGGTATGATGGAAGAAGGACACACAGAGGCGTCAATTGCATTTGTAAGATTTCTTTCGTATTACACCTCCTTATGTCTTAAAGTTTTCCTAATGTTTTTACAAATAATAATACAAGATGCCTTTACTGCTGTAATTTGTTAATAGGCTTTGACTTTATCCCAGAACAGGGCATTCTATGTGTGTTTCCCAAATTTAATTGGCCATGGAACCTTTTTTTTTTTTGAGTTGGAGTCTCACTCTGTCACCCAGACTGGAGTGCACTGGCCTCTCCTGGCCACCGTAGCCTCGACCTGTTGGGCTCCAGCGATCCTTCCACCTCAGCCTTCCAAGTAGCAGTACAGGAACTACAGGCACGCGCTATCACGCCCAGCTAATTTTTTGATTTATTGTAGAGATGAGGTCTTGCGTGCCCAGGTGGGTCTCGAACCCATGGGCTCAGGCAATCCACTCACCTCAGCCTCCCAAAGCGTGGGATTACAGGTTGAGCTACTGAGCCCAGCTGACCATGGGACCTTTTATTCCCAGGAACATCTATTGGTATCTTGGGAATTAGTCTTGTTTTATGGATCCCAGATTCTGAATATGTACATTAGACCATTCTGCTTATAATGATGAGACAGGCCAAGTTCTAGTCTTTCTTTAGCATATTTTCGAGTTCCATAAGTACTTTGAACTCAACAGGATAAAAAGGAAGGTGTTGTGCATGTGGTTTTTACCTTAATGTCTTTCTTCAAGATATTCTTATGGCTTTAATTTCTTGGGTACATCCCCCACTCACCCCATTCTGTGGAAACAGTTGGGATGATTTAGATAGAGAAATCAGCAAAATATATTTTATACTTAGTGAGCATACAGCTAGAACATGATTTCATGTTTGTTTCCAAAGTTCAGTGCAGATGGTACATAATGTGGAGAATGTTTACTGAAATAGGGGCCACTGAAGTCATGAATTGGGAGTCAATTATTACAGATCGTCTTATTATCTTGTTAATGAGCACTTTTATGATAGATCATCCTCAAAATAACATTGGTATATAGATCGTATTAGTTTTGTAATGCAAGTCATTGCAATGAGATTTTGTTTTAATTAGTTTTTTATAAATATATAAAAATGAAGCTGATTCTTACCTTTTTGCCATAGAAATGCTTTATATGGCAGACTCTATATAAAAAAAGAATGTATAAATAAAGCAGCTGATTGGATCTGGCAAACTTTGATTCCAATTCAGCGTACTTTCCTTTTTTATAAAGTGCAGTAAAAATGCTGGCCTTTAGAAACTGATACTCCCTAGGTGTGCACGTGTGGGAAGGTGTTTTTTGTTGTTATTATTGCTCTTTTAAAAAATGTACAAAATCCTAATAGAAAATTCCAAAATAAGAGCCAGTATAATGCCTGTACTCATATAAAAAAGGGACAAATTATTCTGAGCTGGTCTTTTGTGTTGTGGCCCCAAATGGTGACTGGTGGCCTCTCACAGTCTAGTATACGTGCTACTACACTCCTGCTTAAAGCTCATAAACTGCATTATTTGGAGTAAGTGTAGACACTCCAATATGAATTTAGAGTCAAATATGAATGTGTTTCTGGGCATGAGCTGGGTGGAGAGAATGCTGTGATCATGTGTCAAAAAATTCTAATCATCTGGTCTTATAATTAACAGATTAGTTCCCCCATTCTGCCAATAGAACATGAGTGTATGAAAACTTTGAAGTGTGGGAGGCAATGGCAAAGGAAACAATAAACTGTGCATGTGAGACTGGCTTGGTGCTTGGTGATTAAGAGATGAGGGCCCCGCGGGTCAGCTCCCCATAGGTACAAACAGATGTTTGCACTGTTTCACAGCTGCTAAATATGATATAAATCCAAAGAATTTTTCTTTTTATAAAGGAAGAAAATTCCCAGACAGCAAATTTTTGGTCATTCAGATACACTTACCAAATGATATCTGGTTTCTGTACTGCTTATTTAAGCAATCCTTAAAACAAAAAAATCTTTGCCAAGGGGAGGAACTCTAAACTTTCAATCCTTCACTATACAGAACAGAATCATTTAAATTGAAGTGTAGCATGCAGAGTTTATTATAATCAATGCCATTTATTTCTTAACTAGCGAGTTTTACTTTTAAGAAAATGGGTTCAATATTATACAATTGGTTAGGGGAAATCTGTCATGGGGTTACATGCAGAATGTCCTAGGATTCCAATCTTGATGATGGCAAAGAAAATGAATTGCTTCCATATGTTAAGAATGGTGGTGACCAAAGTTAAACTATACAGTTACCTAAAATAAAATGTCCACAGTATAGCAGGACTATATTTTGACTTGCATCAAGGTGAGAGACCATGAAAGGCAGAAAGAAAGCAGTGACAGGTTGAAGGTCAAGACAAAAATGAATCTTAATCAAAGACTTGCCTAAACCTTTAGAGAAGAACCAGATTTTTGCCATCTGTACATCCATAATGCTTTCAAATTTATACAAACTTAGTTCATTATTTTGTTCAGCAGCAAATATGTTTACACTGTCGTTTCCCTCAAAGGTGTCTGTGTTGAGGGATCAAATGCCCAACCTTTCAGGCTTGCCTTCTGAATTTTTTCCATCTCAACCCTTGTGGTTGACCTTGATCTCCAGTTTCTTTAACGCTTTCGTCAATGTGTCTTCCAGAACTTAGCAATGAAACAGAAAAGGTGATAATTCCATAACAAATTTGGCAATTAGCAGAATTCCTCCTTTTGGGTTTTACATCATTATTTGGCCGGATATCATAAGTCCTGTCTGATATTAGTAGAGAGGAATGAGCAGTCTGACATGTCCAGCTTCATTAGAAATCCCTCACCCAAAGGTTTGCTAGGTCTGTGCAGTATTCAAACACCAACCCAAAGGGAGTTGCCCAAGCTGAGGATAGTCTACTATATGGGCCTTTCTTTGTTTCCTTTTAAAACTGGTTTGCTTATTTTGAGGGGTACCAGGTTCTTGCCATGATGTGAGCTGACTTAGCAAAAGGATGATACTTTTTCCTATAGAGTTTTACTTTCTAAGGCTAGAATATGAGTTTAGGCTTGGCATGTGTACTAATCCTCAGATTCAGCCTGAAGTCTAATTCACTGTTCATTTCCCATTTCTTTTTTAGTCTCTAGCAAAAGTTGCCTTCCTCCAGATTCCATGATGAAACTTACTCTATCTCCAGCACCCATCATTTCTGTGTTTACTAACTTTGAGAAACTACTTATGTCAAGCTTTCTCATATGCACCATCTGTGTATGACAGTCCCAGGTTAGGCCTCATAACGAGGTTCATGAAACATGGCTGAGAAGTTCTGGATTCAGGTTGACATTCGACTGTGCACAGCTAAATCCTCCACCCCTGGATCCCCATGCCAAGTTCTTCTTATCACTAACAGCTTCCTATTGATGTCACTAAGACTAAATATTCAAAGGAAATATAAAGCTCTTCATTCCCTGAGAATCAGAATATTAAGGTTGTGCAAATCCTTGAACCCTAGTGTGGATTTAATCAACCTAATTCACATCATAAACATAAGGTTGCAAAGACACACATGTGCTGGAACAGATAGGGAGGTTTCATTTTAACTTCTAAACTTCCATAAATTTTTCTTGGACACTCTGGGGACTTCATGGTAGGAGGAATTCTTGAGTTCACATTGAGTAAGTTTATGTGCTTTGTTGAGAAGGGAGCAATTTCTTCTCTGTTACCAAAGATATCCTATTTCACCTCCTAGACCCTGTTGGCACCTCCTAGCTGTTCTTGCCTCCAAGTCTCCCGGCCTATCCCATATAATGGCCTGCTACTCTTTTGCATGGTCCATTTCTATTTTCTCTCTTTTCTTCCTTCCATCATTCCTATCTCTCTCAACCTTCCCTCTTTCCTTCAGCCTCTTTTCTTTTATTCTTCCTTCTTTCCTCTCTCCCTCCCCTCTTTCAAATAGTCTTTTAACATAACATATGGTGATTCCTTATGGAATCTCACCTAAATATGGAAAGATAAGTGAGGCTAGAAGTTTACGTTAAACTTTTTATTTTGAAATTATTATAGATTCACATGTAGTTGTAAGAAATAATACATAGACATATCATGTATCAGTTTGTTCAATGAAAACACATTATAAAACTATCATACAATACCACAGCCAGGATTGTGACATTAATACAGGCAAGATACAAAGCATTTCCATTACCACAAGAGTCTCATTTTACCTTTTATATAGCTACTCCCACAACCTTCTCATTCCAATTCTCTTCTTAACCACTGGAAATCACCATCATTCACTAATCAATTTCTATAATTTTGTCATTTCATGAATGTTATATAAATGAAATCATACAGCATGTAACTTTTTGAGATTTTTTTTCATTTAGCAGAATTCTCTGAATATTCATTCAAGTTGTTCCATGTGTTAGTAGTTTGTCCCCTCTCGTGGTTGAATAATATTCCATGGTATGGATATACTAAAGTTTGACTAACCATATACCTGCTAAAGGACATCTGGACTGTTTCCAGTTTGGGGTCATTGTGAAAAAATCTGTTATGAACATTTGTGTACAGGTTTTTGTGGGAACATAAGTATTTATTTCTCTGGATAAATGCCCTGATGGACAGGAATTGCACATTTAGGTATTTAAGAAACGTTCAAGTCATGTTCCCTGGGGGATAAACCCTGGACACTCCGGGGACTTCATGGCAGGAGGACATTTCCACCAGGAATAGTATGGAAAGGGATGTAGTTTGCCCACACAATTTCTTGTTTGGCCATTCTGATGAGTATGTGGTGATCTCTTGTTGTGGTTTTAATGCACATTTTCTAATGACTGATGAAGTTAAACATCTTTTCTTTTTTAAAGTAGGATTTATTAAGACAGCAAAGCTCCCACAGTGGGAGGGGACCCAAAGGGGTTGCCCTGAACATCTTTTCATGAGCTTATTTGCCATCTGTGCATCCTCTCTGATGAAATGTCTTGTGATGTCGTTCACCCAATTTGTAATTGGATATTTATTTATTTTTATTGATGTTTTGAGTATCTATCCCTTTTAATTCTCAGAAAAGATGCTTGAAGGCCACATAGTTCTGGAGGGTTAGAGTTTGGATTTGAATCCAGGTCTGTGAGATTCACCATGCTTTTCTTTTAACACTTTATCATTCTTCAGCTTTTTTCCTCCTTGCCTATACAGCAAGTTTGTCTTCTCTGACCACTAGTTCCTGGTGATTAACTAACTTAATGGTTTCTGTTGCTCCTTCTGGGGTAGGAGAAATTAAATTTACAAGCCCAGAGACAAATTGTAGACCCATTCAAAATGCCTATGCATGTACCAACAGCAGCTGAATCCACTGTTATTAAAGAAACCATATTTTATCTCCTATAACCTTATTGAAACTCCCTAGCTCTTAAATGCTCTGACTTCCACCCATGAAAAAACTGTCTCTTCTCCTACCTTTCTTATTTCTAATAATAGGCCCTCTGTATTTTCTGTCATCAATTCAAAACCTTCATTTCCTCCCTGATTTTCCTTAGTTAGCACCATCCCATACTCACAATTTTTTGATTTAACATTCTTGTCAGATATCCACATAGATTCTACCTTCATGTCCCCTTCTTCCAGGTCTCATTCACATTCATCCTTTCTGGCCCTAGCATCTGCATTGCTAACAGATCCACAACCTTCACTGCCTTGTCTTCTCTATATCTCATCTTAGACGTTACCGTCAGACTTTCCCGATACATGGGACTGACCTGACTACACTTCTGTGCCACAGACGTCAGTAGCTCCCCTCTGCCTAATGAGGACGTACAAAACCCTCCATCTGCCTTTAAGGCTCACCAGAAAATGACGTTCTTCTGACATCTTTTTGGAGTCTACTTCTGACCACCTTCTTACTAAGCTATTTGCATTCCCCAACATGTCCTGTAGTTTTTTCTGCTTCACCCCTCAAGTTCATTTACTTTCAACAATGAATTTTACATATCTTTCAAGGCCCATCTCAAATGCAATCTCTGAAAAAAATGTTTGCTTGATTCCTCCAGTGAAGGGTCTCTTTCATTCCTTCAAAGACAAATCTTTCCTGACACTTATCTTGCCTTTTATTTTAATTGTGTGCTGACCTTGAAGGCAAAAATAATGTTATTTGTTTTCATCTCCTTTGCAGTACAAGACAAAATGTTCTATTCATAACAGGGTTTGGGTTTTGTAAATGAATCCTCAAGTATCAGGACTTCTGCACAGCTTTTTCAAATTGTTTAGTTATGACTGACAAGATATATCCTGACTGAATCCTTTCTTATGTTTGGTTCACCTAGAAAAAAAAAACAAACAAACATACTACACGTCTTCCCAAAAGAATTATAATCATCCACTAACTACTCTTTTCCCATGTTACATCAAGATGGCTTGTAAAGACGTGGAAAATTAACTTCCAACGCTAATTTTCTGAGCTAAGCCTGCTGCAAATGAAGTTCCATAAGAATCTTCCTTATCTGGGAAAATAGACAAGCAATATTCTTTGAAGTGTGCTGGAGTGTGTCTACGGTGGACGTGTTATGCCTTGCTAGAGGATAGAATATTTCTGGAAAAAAGCCCATTAAAAACTAAGTATTCTGTTAGTTTATAAGTGATAAAATCTGCTAAAATATATAAGAAATACCTTGACTAGTTTTTAAAAATTCTTATATGTTCCTTTAGATTTGGAAACATTTAACCTGAAATAGGTTGACTTTTAACATTCTTGTCATTTAAGTCTCTTTGTGTTCTTTATAGAGGGACTTGGATGTGGGAGCATCCTGGGGTCAATGGGTTCTGAGTTCTGATATGCAGTTGTCAATTCACTGAACCATTATTTTTGGGGGGAATAAAAATGTAGATTTATGGCTCATATAATTTAATCATTATATTGAATAATTAAAAATTATTTCTTGTAGCTTGGACATGGGAATCTAAAATTGCAGAAAGATGCTATGGAAGAATGTTCATGGTAAAAATGAGGTCCACCAGTCATTCACTGTTAAGCTTGGAGACTAGATGACAGTGCAGTGGCTGTAAATAACTCCTGACTATGGCACCAAGCAATGCCTTTTTGTGCCCAGCATATATTAAACACCAACATTCCACTAACAAACTCCACAGTGTAGATTTAACTTTCACTCATTTTCCTTCATTCTCCATTTTTTTCTTTTCCAAATATGCCCTCCATTCTCTTTATTAAAATTACCACTAATAATTCCATGTTAGAAGAGAAGGTTGTAAAGTACTCAGTTAAGAGAGAAGGTGTAGCCAGGTGTGGTGGCTCATGCCTGTAATCCTAGCACATTGGGAGGCAGAGGCGAGAAGATTGCCCAAGTCCAGGGGTTCGAGACCAGCCTGGGCAAGTTGATGAGACCTCGTCTCTACAATAAATCAAAAAATTCACTGGGCGTGGTGGCACACACCTGTGGTTCCAGCTACTTGGAAGGCTGAGGTGGAAGGATCAGCAGAGTCCAACAGGTCAAGGTTGCAGTGGCTCTGAGCATGCCACTGCACTCCAGCCTGGGTGACAGAATGAGACCCAGACTCAAAGAGAGAGAGAGAGAGAGAGAGAGAGAGAGAGCGAGAGAGAACAGATTTAGAGTCAGACAGACTTATCATGACTCTACAGTCTTCTAGCTGTGTCTCCTTGAGCAAATAATGAGTATAGGTATCAGTTTTCTCATATGTAAAGTGGGGATAATACTCACATCCATCCTATAGGACTACTGTGAAATTATATAAAATAATGTATAGAACTTAGTGTGGCACAAAGTACTCAACAAGTGATGGCTGCTGTTATTGCTAGTTATCATTTACCTTCACATTTATAATGGTAAGAGGTATGGAGCCAAAAGTTGTTGGTTTAATCTTCAAACCTAAGGTTCTATCTGCCAGTTTAAGTGGGAATATTCCTGAACCTAGGAAGAACAAAGACACCCACCAAAATGCATGCCAATTCAGCATACATGGTGGGGGTAGATCCTTACCGGACAGTTTATTGATACTCTTGAGTTAACTGATGCCTCATTCACTTAGCTAACATTGCCTGGACTCCTACCATGTGTCAGAAATGTGCTGGCATTGGGACCCATGCCCTATAGTATTTTTCACAGTCCATTTTGCAAATGAAATCCTCCTATTTGAACATTTCCTGGTTTGTTTTATTCAGGTTACTATGCTTAGTTTTGTGATATTGATTGATTTTGAAGACCGGATTTAGAGTAACCCACTGGGCTTATGTTTTGCAGGTGAAACAGCTTCAGTCACCAAAATGAAGCTTGTGAGTGGTGGCCACTGTGGACACGTCTGGCTCCTGTCCAGGAAGAGACCTGGGTATTCCCCCCGCCGACTTCCATGGCAATACATGGTCTCACACTGGCGTTCCCATGCTTGCATCCTCTGGGGACAAGAAGGCCTGGCCGGGATGGGATGTCCTCATGCCGCCTACATATGCCAAGCATCTCGTTTTGCAGAGAGAAAGGAGTTGAGGAAGCATTCGTTAGCCGGTTTGCAGACGAACAGTCAGCTGTGGATTCACAGCGATCAAGTGTTAGAATGAATCTCCTTCATCTGTTTTCATTTTGCTAACCCGCTGCATCAGACACCACAAAATAAAATGTTAACTGACTGTCCCACACTCTAACTCTAAAGGGAGGCACTTGGACAACGGAAAAAATGCTCATTTGCAGCACAGGGAGAAAAAGCCAGGGAATCTTTAGAATCTTGAAACTTCTGCAGTTGGAATAACAATCAAAAGAGCAGAGATGACTAAAATAGTCTGCTCTCAGCATTGCTTAATTGACCTATTTATTTTTCTGTCTCTGAGGCTGTCTTTCGTGACACCTACTGATGAGCCGATTGGAACCATGGCTGAATTCCTGAGCAAAAAATTCTCAGACCTCCAGATGTTGCTGCTTCATGAGAAATGATAACTCAATAAACCAGGTTCACCCTTCCTCCTGGAGTGAACACAAAGACAGGCAGATATGGAAAATCACTGCTCAGCACCATAAGCGATGTACTCAGATGAGGGCTTTGGCCAGTTCTTATTTGTCTTAGTGGAACAGACAGCCATGGAGCCTAGTGCAAGAATTTAAGCTGGCAACAATTCAAAATGTAACTATACGTTGAAAATGCCCAACAAAAAGACGACTTTTAGTCAGGAAAAAGCCCAAAAGTGGATTTCAACAACTAGCTAGAGAAACTTGTAAAGAGTGTTAAATATGCATCACGCATGATTTATTATGTGGAATATTTTTCCACCTTCTGTGTTTTTCAGATTCAATTCCATTGTGTTATGTAATGAGTTAGAAATTTGCCGCAGTCACAGTCTCATGGCACATCGCAACTATCAATGAATAATATTCCATGGGCACTCACCGTTCTGGGAATAGAACAAAATGAGCTCAAGTGGATTAGTTCTTGTCCTCCAGACAATAGTGTCCCAATCTTTCTTAGTACAGGACACACTTGTGACCTTGCTGTGAAAAAAATAAGAAAACATATCACCGTTCTTTATTCCTGAGCCAGTCCTTTGTCCAGCTGCCTGTTCATCTAAACCTTCTGCCCCTAACCACGTTGTATGCACCCATGCCCCTTCTGAGTAAGGATAAATGTAAAACCAATGTCAATATATGGTGAGAAACCATTTCTCTCATGAAATAATCTCCAAATAAGTCGGTTAGCTAGGATAAGTATGGTGAGTGCAATGGAAATGGCTGGGTTAAATGTTTTCTTGTGATATTTAATTCACTAATTTAATCTTACATGCCTAAAATTCTATCTTCATTATAATGATATAGTATTTTGAACCTTTTTTTATATTCAATATTTTTTTATTGTGATATTGTGGAGTACAGTTAAGGGTTAGGTACACAAATATGTCTCGTTCAGGCACCCTTGATAAGAAGTGTCCCCCCATCCCCAGACAGGTATTTACTACCATTAATCCCTTTCCCTATCCCTCCCCGCCCCCCATAGTTTCCCACCACTGTCAGTCATTTTCTTGTGAAAATAACATACGACAGTTCCAAGGTTGAATTGTTATAAGGCTCCTCTGCCTTTCTTCTGGAAAAAAAAGAAAAAAAAAACTCTACAGAGTTGTCTTGTATAAAGATGAAACAAAAATGTATGCAAAACAGGTATCTCATGCTGAGAAAATATCCATCTTGACTATGCTAATTTTCTCCATCGCTAAGAATGGGAGAGCTTACAATAAATCAAAATCAGCATCATCTCATGTGGAAGCCTATGTGCTCCCATGAAAGTGATGTGGAACTAAAAACTTTGTTATAAAGAAAGCAGCACAAGCAATAATAAGTCTTCAGAAAAATAAACAGAAAACAAAAGAACAACAACAAAAAAACCAGGGCAAACTTTTTTATTGTAATGTGAATTTGATATGTCAAACACTTTTTTTCCACCTCCAATCCCTAGTTGCTGCCTCCTATTATTAATTAACTTGAAACAAAAGGTTTTGGGGAAAATACTGATACAGTCTAAAAAGGTCACTATCACAAAGTTCAGAGCAGGGTGAAAGGTGGAGAATACATTCAGAAGACATGGACAATAAAAGCACACATGTAAAGACCAAATTGTCTTCTTCACTTATCTCAGAGGTTGCTTCTAGAATATCAGTGTCTCATGCTTATGAGTGAACAATAGATATTTACCATAAATTAAAAAATTAAATACATAAATTAAAAAATAGTCTTCATAGTCTAAGCAAAGGAATTTAAAGTAAATGACAGATAATTCTAATTTTAGTACTGAAGTTTTAACTAGAAATATCCTTTTGGAAGTTGAATCAAATTTCTTGGTTTTCTAATGAAATATTTTATATTTTCTTATGCTAATTTTAAAAATTAAAAAAATTTTCGATATCTCATTTCAAAATGCATAAATGTATTACAACTTTAATACTAAATATAATAATTCAATTGGGAATATGTTCTATTCAGAGAGAATAAAATATATAAAATACAATATTTAAGATAAGTTAAATCTAATCAAAATCACTCTATTTTAAATCTAGTTATCAAGATAAATATATATGTATATTACATATTATATGTGATCTTCTATACATATGTTACACATATAAATTATATTATATATGTATTATATATGTATAATATACTAAGAGAATATTTTACTAAGAGAATGTTACCAATCTAAGGTATAGTCCTCATGAAATCTACTCTATGGAAGAATTTTTGCAGTTATAATATTTTTATTTCTAAAATTTGCTAATTTCATTATGGAGCTAATAATAAGATTTACTGAGATATTTTATATGCAAAAATATTGTTCTAATCCCTGCATATGAATATTTTCTAATGATAACATTAGTCTAACAAGCAATGTTAGAATTACTCTCTTTTTATAATTGAAGAAACATAGTTTTGGATATTTCAACAAACTTTTCCAAGGTCATGTAGATGTTGAGCCAAGAGTTGAAAGTCTGGTCCCGTGCCTGTGTGACTTATGACTAATAGGTTTTAATCCTAATATTACTATACTAAAAACCAACAACAAAAAACTTTGAATTTCATAAAGCCCTTCATACAATTCACTTGAGCCATAATCATATTAGAAATATTATAAAAATAAATGCAAATATGAATACAAAGTGAACATCTTTTTTTGCCTAAATGGTGAGCTCCTTGAAGGCAGAAATATTTATATTCTGCATAGCAGCATTCTTTGTATTAATGATGAAATTGTTTTCATACATTACACGGATCCCACACACCAGATTTTCCTTTAGGATAGAGTTTTATTATTTTATTTTATTTTATTCTATTCTATTTTATTATAGATATGTGGGGTACAAGTCAGGGTTAGCAAGCAGCCTGCTTGCAGGTGAACTTTGTACCTCCAACTGGCCCACAATACCCAGGGTTAATCAGGTACCGTTTGTGATGCTACGTGCTCCTTGCTCCCTTGGCAGTGCCTTCCCTTGTGCTAATGTGATTAATGTTCAGGTCCCACTTATAAGTGAGAACATTCAGCTGTCAGTTTCTGTATTTCTGTGATAGATCACTAAGTATGATTGTCTCCAACTCCATCCAATTTCCTGTAAGTTTCATGACTTTGTTCTTCTTTATGGCTGCATAGTTTTCCATCTTGTATATGTGCCACATTTTCTTTATCCAGTCCACTTTTGATTTGCAGGTGTCTTTTTGGTAGAACGATTTATGTTCCCCTAGGCATATTCCCAGAAGAGGTATTGCTGAATCATATGGAAGGTCAATTTGTAGTTCTTTTAGGAATCATCACACTCTATCCATAGAGATTGACTTAGCCTATACTCCCATCTACAATGTAGAAGCGTTCCCTTTTCTCCGCACTTTTGCCAGCCAGCATCTGTTGTTTTTTGATGTATTGATGAGAGCCATTCTTACTAGAGTTAGGTGGTATCTCATTGTAGTTTTTATTTGCATTTCTCTGATGATTAGTAAGGCTTAGCATTTTTGTATGTATCTGTTAGTTGCTTGTACATCTTGAAAAGTGTATTCATGTCCCATGGCCCTTTTTAATAAGATTGTTTACTTTTTTTTTCACTTCATTCGAGGTCCTTTTAGATCCTGGATGTAAGGCTTTTGTCAGATACATAACAAGCAAACATTTTTTCCCATTCTGGAGGTTGTTTCTTCACTTTCTTAATGGTTTCTTTTGCTATGCAAAACCTTTAGGATACAGGTGTTTTAAATGAAATTTAAAAGAAAATGCTATGAGAAGCAGTTCCTGTAAATATCTAATACTTAGTAGATAGTAACCACAGAAATCAAATATCATTGTGTTATTTTGATCAATTTGTTATACATTTTGATTGCCTCCAGTGTAATTTAATTATAATTCAGCAGCAAAATATTGTTCCAGGTCTTGTCCAAAATGATTACATATAAATCTTTAATATCATGTAGTCACATTCAGTGAGGAAACCTTCTTTTTCTCGATGAAAATAAGTCAAACATTACATTTATTTTCAGGATGCAATAATTTTGACTGAAACTACATGTTTCATATTATTCCTGCTACTACTTCATCCCCCTCAGATATTATTCATCAAAATTGATTAATCTTTTTTGAAATGATTTGATACAAATTTCCTTTCTCTCATTTGAATGTACTGTACAGAGATATCATCTAAACAGATTATTTTCAAGATATAAAATGATTTAAAATTTCAATATGTGTTTTATGATTGTGTTAGAGGTTGCAGAGATAACTTGGTATATTTCCACTACTCTACTTACTGTGGAATTTATTTTTTAATTTTATATTAATGAATCTACCTGAAATTGATCCAGGTTTCAAATCATAGATCTGGGGAGGGTATGGAAAGTTGCAATCTTTATACGTTTTTAATCAAATCTTAACTCAAATATTTATTTATTTATTTATTTATTTATTTATTTATTTATTTATTTTGAGTTGGAGTCTCACTCTTTGTCATCCAGGCACCGCAGCCTCAACCTGCTGGGCTGAGGTGATCCTTCCACCTTAGCCTTCCAAGTAGCTGGAACTACAGACGCACGCCACCACACCCAGCTAGTTTTTGTGATTTATTGTAGAGACGTGGTCTCACCAAGTTGCCCAGGCTGGTCTTGAATCCCAGGCTCAGGCAGTCCTCTCACCTTGGCCTCCCAAAGTGCTGGGGTTACTGGCTGAGTCACCGTGCTAGTCCATAAATATTTCTTTACAAGAAACTTTCCTTCTAATAAGAGATAAAACTGTTAGCATTTTAATTCATTTTTAATGTGCTAATGATACAAAAATAAGAAAAGCAAACTGTTAATTGATTGTGCTAAAACAATATAATTAGAGCACCATTAGGTCAACTTCATCTTCTTGTCCCAACCCCACACACCT